>LBNU01037929.1:14018-45330 GCA_014162995.1 Artemisia annua | reverse complement strand
TATTATGTTTAGTATAGTTTAAGTAAGACCTTATAAGTATTGAAAGGATTTATGTGATTACTTAGTCAAACCTGATAGTCAACTATAAGTCAATATATATGTATTATGTTTAGTATAAAATATAATGTGTCGCATATACGAAGGAAGTGGCCCAATTGGCCAAACTTCCTTAACTAACTAGATAAACATCTAGACATCTCCCTGGCTTTGCAAAAAGTTCTATCATTTTCATATGCGTGCATGTGTGTCAAACTAAGCAAGAAGGACGGAAAAGATGGTGATTTTTTTGAGCAATTTTTTATGGTGATTAGTATCCCATATCAAGAGTTAAAATCTTCGAATCATCCTTCTCGTGTAAGTAAGCCTAATCTTTCATAAATTGAAGTTAGGATTCATGTGACTAATTTGGGTGTTTTTGGGTAAATGGTTTTAAGTTAAGATTAAAGACAGTAAAGGGTTTAGGACTTATGTCCCTGTAATGGTTTAAGGGTAAATTGATGATTTTGAGAGTTTTTGTCATATGATAAATAAGGGTTTGGTTATGATTATGGGAGAGTTTAGACACCTTGATTATTATGTAAATTAAAGTGTTTTTGATTTGTGATGATCTTGTGTAGGAGTCAAGCAAGAACAGGATTGTGATTTTTTGGTAAATTAGCTTTGGATTAAGGTAAGTAACTTTTGTTATAACATGTGTGATATTGATGCTATCATATTATGTGTGTTTGTGAATGAAGGTGTAAAGGGCATAAGAACCTTGGTTTAGAAAGTATGAAAGTGCTAGAGACTTGACTAGTTTAGATTGGTGTAGTCATAGTAAAGGTTAGTCTATTGTGAGGGACTCATAAAGTATGTTGTGGAATTGTTATGTATTTGTGTTTAGTTATAGTAGGATATGGTTTATGTGGTTATAGCATAATGGTTATCGTTATTGTGTTATGGATACAAGTGTTAAATGGTTGTAGTCCTTGAGCTGATTGTAGATATTTCATGATGGGAGTATGATTGGTTAATGTATTATATGTGTTATAACTTGGTTACTTACTAAGCTTTATGCTTACGGTTTAATGTTTAACCGTTTTGTAGGTTCTAGCGAAGAAGATAAAGCTTTGGTAAAGGTATAGGATTTGGGTATGGGTTGAAACTGTTGAGTACGCGTATATGATGTTAGAATTAGATAACGAGCTCAATCGATGTTGAACCCCCAAGCATCGTAAATGGTTTGTTAATGTTTGTTGTCAAGTGTCAAAGTATTCTTATAATTGCAAAAGTTAAAGTAGGTCAAAGCCATTTGTTGTAGTGTATGAAAGTGGGTCGAAACGGGTGTTTGGAAAACCCATAGATTATGTTTCCATGAGTCGTTAGACCACGAATATTTAAGAAATGAAGTGATATAATGTTTAAATGAATTCTGGAAAGTTTGATGACATATCGGGTTTGGAAAGTTGGTTTTCTGAGTAAAAACGCAAAACTGGAATATTGGTATGCCAGTTGGGCGGTTGGGGGACCCAACAGGGCGGCTGGGAACTGTCCTTTTGGACAGTTGGACGACAGTCAGGCGGCTGGGGGCACTTTTCTGATTTTTGGTAAATGTTCGAAAAGTCATATCTAATAAATCATAAGTCGTTAGAAGTTGTGCCACCTATAGTTTTAAAGATAATTGAGTCTACTTTCACTTAAAAACACTTTCAGAGGCTGATTTGTAACAAAATTTAATCAGTTTATTGAATTAGTAATAGTAGGTCCTTTTTTGGTCATGTAAATCGCAAATTTTTTTTTATCAAAATTGGTAAGGGGCGTTTCACTAGTACTCCCATGATTTGCTTAGCATGAATGAAGAATGGTGATACAAGTTTATATCTTCATCCAAGAATCGTCAAAATACCATCCTCATCCAATCCAATCCTTTAATCAAAGACAAAACAAAACCAAAGCATAAAACTGAACCAAGAAAAATAGTAACAAAATGTAATTTCAGACTTAGAAATAAAAACAAAAGTAAAAAAGATAAAAGGTATATCGCATATAATTAATAAATGATAGATTGATATGAAAAACTGGTACTTAATAACTCAAATATTATTTTTTTCTTACAAAACCTGGAAATCTGCTCCAAGTGAAGTTGACGCCGTCAGGTGTAAACTCTGACGCCTTCAGACCTATCTGACACATTTTCCAGCAAGACGTTTACCGGAAAATCTTACCTTTTGATGTCCAATTTCACTGTACAAAATAACAAAAACCAACTTCAAGCGATATACAACTTATGAAAAAAAAAACAAACATAGCATGCAAAGAATTAAACCACAAATCATCACATAATTAATTTAGGTTCATAATAACCACATATTATCTTCCCTACACTTATTTGATAGAGTATGTTTAATCACTAATGAGACGAAGTCAAAAACAAAAGAAAGCATAACTACATCCAAATCAATCACGCAACAATTCAAAAGACTAGCATGCAAACAACCTAAAAACAAAATTAAAAAGAAAATAAAGCTATTAAATAAGATATGCTCGGGTTGCCTCCCAAGAAGCGCTTATTTTTGTTCAAGTCACAAGCCTGACTCTACCATTATTTTAATAATAAAAGAGAGGTTTTCCCTAATCAGATGCGGGTGCTAGTAGCGATATACACCATTTCGTTGGAAGTATGTCATGTGAGGTAGGAAAGAGATCAAGTGAGAAGAATAATTAAAATGAGAATGGTGAGAAGTAATTCTAGCCATACATTTCAAATTTGGAGGGAAAATTTAACGGAAGATGCATCCACTTTTGTAGGTGCATCTGAAATTTGTGGTTTTGGTTATTTCACTTCATTCTCATTTTACTTATTATTCTCATTTGATTCTAATCACGTGAGGTAAAGGTGGTGTTTGAGTGGAGAAAGAGTCTACCACTTTCAATTTTGAGTTACCCGAATCTTTTGGATTGATAGGTGGATTTGAAGTTAGAAAAAAAAATGAAAAATATTTGAGACTATGTCATTCTCATAAAGAGTATGCTCCAACAATTCTTCATCCATTCTAATTCCCATCATTTTTACCTCAGCGTCATCTTCATCTTCGTACTCAAACTTGCTTTCATCAAATGAGTGGAGTGTCGGTGTTTTGAAGTTGGAATTTAGGTGTTGGGGAGGGATTTTAAGGATAGTGGGTTTGGGTTTAGAAAGCATCAAAACTTATTTTTGTAAAGTTATTTGTGGTAAAGAGGAAATTATTAAAACCATAGTTTCTAGAACTTTTTGCTAACTTTGTAACAAGAGGGGTGTAACGTGTAAGTGGTATTTTATAAATACTACGAGCCTCACACACTCTCATATCTCTTTTCCTTCTCTTTTCTTTCAATTTTATTTCATATTTTATAAAAGTTATTTACATTTCTTTTTTAGTTTACTTGCCACGTTATAAGTTTATAAATTATTATATGGTTATTATTATAATTTATTATTATTATTATTATTTTATAAAATTTGCAATCTTTATTTACTTTCTTCTCTTAACACTTTATTTTATTTTATAAACTTACATAAAATCTTTAAAATTTTATAGAAATACAATATGTGAAGTTGACTTTTAAGACTTTTTGTAAATGTTTTTTACACACTTTTACACACACTCATCTTTCATATCTTATTTTTATAAAAGTATTAGTTTTTATATAGTTTTTATTTGTTGAGAAATAAAAAATATACAAAAAAGAATCATACCATATATTTATAAATTTTACCACTCTTTACTTTTAGTTTTAAATTTTATAAAGTTTATTTTTGCTTTTAAATATTTAAAAAAAAAATAAAAAAGAACTCAGCTGAATTTCTTGTTTCGTTTGTTATGAAATTTTATTCTTAAAAATAGCTTAGTTTTAAAAAATCACTTTTCAAAATTTTTGTTCTTATAAATAGTTTTTATAAATTACTTTTATTTTTATAAAAATTTTAAAAGTTTTGTTTTTATTTAAAAAGATTTAGAAACCCATTTTTTAACAAAACTTTATAAATATTCTCGTAAGTTTTAAAGCTCGGTTTTTATTTTTAAAGATTAGCTTTTACTAATGTTTAGTTGTTATAATTTTTTTATAATTTATTTCAAAAAAATTTAATTTTATAAAAAAATTTATTTGTTAAAATCTTCTCTTTTTATTTTTATAAATTGATATTTACTGAATATTTTGAATTTTTTCCCTTAATATCCCAAGCTTAGTTTACAATAAAAAGTAAGCATTTTTATGAGTTGGGTGGTTTAGATTTATTTTTAAATTCGTTTTATAGATAATTTTAGTTTTAAAAAGTGACAAGTTTAGTTTTTAATAACTGGTGAAAACGATATTGGCTTATTGTCATTTTGAGGGAATGCCTGGTTTTATCTTCTTAGTCTCTTTTTATTTTAAGCAAACTCAGTTATTTATGTATTGTTATTTGTTTATTGCCGTGTTTAGATTAATGATATTTATTGATGCTGTTAGTGTAGCTTTTACAATGAGCGAGTAGATTATATATGTGTTTGTTTAGAAATGGATGGTTAGGATGGTGTGATTAAATTCGGGAAGTTGTGAATGATGATTTTAGGTGTCACTATGTTAGTTTAGGTTAGTTTATTGACTTGAGATTATGTTAGTCTTATTTGGTGACAGATTGTTTTATAGATAAAAGGGTTTTTAGACAAAAATCGTGAAAGGTCCCTCATCGATTTTCGATATTGGCTTATTGTCATTTCGAGCAAATTCCAAATTTTATCTTCTTAGTCTCTCTTTATTCTAAGCATATTCGGTTATATATGTTTTGTTATTTGTTTGTTGCCTTGTTTAGATTAATGATATTTATTGATACTATTAGGTGTAGTTTTTACCATGAGTGAGTAATATATATATATATATATATATATATATATATATATATATATATATATATATATATATATATATATATATATATATATATATATATATATATATATATATATATATATGTTTAAAAATGGGTGG
The DNA here is from genome assembly GCA_014162995.1 of Artemisia annua. Classification (NCBI taxonomy): domain Eukaryota; kingdom Viridiplantae; phylum Streptophyta; class Magnoliopsida; order Asterales; family Asteraceae; genus Artemisia; species Artemisia annua. The sequence goes on along the minus strand of LBNU01037929.1, from coordinate 40,341 downwards.
TTAGGATGTTGTGTTTAAATTTGAGAAATTGTGGATGTTGATTTTAGTTGTTAGCTTAGGTTAGTTTATTGGCTAGACTAGAGATTAAGTTAGCAAATTTCTATGATAGATTTTTTTGTAGATAAAAGCGTTTTAAGATAAAATCCTTGAAAGGTCCGCCTGATCGGTTTTCAAGCCTTATTCTTGAGTAGACATCTCTATCTCAAGATATGGTAAGTGTTGGGTCTATTATTGATTTGATGATACAAAACAATGAAACATGAAGGGCTTAAAGTGACAAGAAGGAATTCTACAAAAGATGGGAATGACTTGCTTGCAAAAGAAGTTTTATTATTTAGTCCTTCGTAGTATCTTGTAAACCCTAATCATCTAGTATATAAAGATGACATGGGCATAGGATTTCATGATAATACAAGTCTTCCACAATGTAAACGTCTAGTAAAGGTGTGTGTGTGTAACCTAGACGTAAGTTATAAACGTCTAGGGTTAGTTGGTTTAGTTGTTTAGTTGTTTAGTTGGTTAGTCAGCCTCATGGTCGTTCTACCTTGATCAAGTAGGATTGGGGCTGTAAATTATTAAGCATTAGAGGAGAGTATGATTATGAATGTAAAACCTTGTTCATAATAATGATTGATTCTATGTTTGAATATTCCGCCATCATTATTATGTGTTCCTAGATATAATTAATATTAGACCTTGTCTAAGAGTCATAAACGATCCAAGAAACTATTTTTGACCACGGTTTTAGTTTCTACACTAAGTTAAACGTGCTTTGAATCTATTTAACTATCCCCAGACTATAAAATGGCTAATTTAGCCTAGTATGCTACTAACCGGAGAAATCCGACTTATGGTGTACTTAGAATGTTTTTATCTAATTGGACGGGCGAGTGTGAGTTGCGCATCTGTTTACCGGCTTGTTTCGTTAAAAAAGATTAAACTTTCTAGTAGTCAACATCTTAACCTAGATTATCACTTAAAAGGTTTAACGTGCACGAATAAGGGTTAAGATTGAAACATGCGTCCATAAGAATAAATTAACTCTTGTTCGAGTATTAGTTTATCAAACAACTCCAAATTGTGTAAATTAATTATAACACTTAACCATCGTTTTTAGGCAAACATATTATATTAATATAAGTTTTTTTAGATCATTAGCTTTGGCTTGTTCCGTAGCATTTTCTGGATAAAGGTTGCATGAGAATTATTTTTAGTTTCCTTTCATTAGATAACTTAGTATGCTTTAGTTTAAATATTGATTTTAAAATCCAAAAACAATCAAAAGCACTTGACANTTAAAAATGGGTGGTTAGGATGTTGTGTTTAAATTTGAGAAATTGTGGATGTTGATTTTAGTTGTTAGCTTAGGTTAGTTTATTGACTAGACTAGAGATTAAGTAAGCCAATTTCTATGATAGATTGTTTTGTAGATAAAAGCGTTTTAAGATAAAATCCTTGAAAGGTCCGCCTGATCGGTTTTCGAGCCTTATTCTTGAGTAGACATCTCTATCTCAAGATATGGTAAGTGTTGGGTCTATTATTGATTTGATGATACAAAACAAGAAGAATGAAACATGAAGGGCTAAAAGTGACAAGAAGGAATTCTACAAAAGATGAGAAGGACTTGCTTGCAAAAGAAGTTTTATTATTTAGTCCTTCGTAGTATCTTGTAAACCCTAATCCTCTAGTATATAAAGAGGACATGGGCATAGGATTTCATGATAATACAAGTCTTCCACAATGTAGACGTCTAGTAAAGGTGTGTGTGTGTAACCTAGACGTAAGTTATAAACGTCTAGGGTTAGTTGGTTTAGTTGTTTAGTTGGTTAGTCAGCCTCATGGTCGTTCTACCTTGATCAAGTAGGATTGGGGCTGTAAATTATTAAGCATTAGAGGAGAGTATGATTATGAATGTAAAACCTTATTCATAATAATGATTGATTCTATGTTTGAATATTCCGCCTTCATTATTATGTGTTCCTAGATATAATTAATATTAGACCTTGTCTAAGAGTCATAAACGATCCAAGAAACTATTTTTGACCACGGTTTTAGTTTCTACAGTAAGTTAAACGTGCTTTGAATCTATTTAACTATCCCGAGACTATAAAATGGCTAATTTAGCCTAGTATGCTACTAACCGGAGAAATCCGACTTATGGTGTACTTAGAATGTTTTTATCTAATTGGACGGGCGAGTGTGAGTTGCGCATCTGTTTACCGGCTTGTTTCGTTAAAAAAGATTAAACTTTCTAGTAGTCAACATCTTAACCTAGATTATATTATCACTTAAAAGGTTTAACGTGCACGAATAAGGGTTAAGATTGAAACATGCGTCCATAAGAATAAATTAACTCTTGTTCGAGTATTAGTTTATCAAACAACTCCAAATTGTGTAAATTAATTATAACACTTAACCATCGTTTTTAGGCAAACATATTCTATTAATATAAGTTTTTTAGATCATTGGCTTTTGCTTGTTCCCGTAGCATTTTCTGGATAAAGGTTGCATGAGAATTATTATTAGTTTCCTTTCATTAGATAACTTAGCATGCTTTAGTTTAAATATTGATTTTAAAATCCAAAAACAATCAAAAGCACTTGACAACTAAGCATCAAACTATAGACTTTAGACGTGAATTTTAAATTCATTATTCGCCGTGGATACGACTCCGGGAGATTAGTTTCTTACCCTCTCTTAGGTATACCCTATGGACATGGGAATTATAATTGACCGTTTACAACGAATCAGTATCCCAATATATTCTTATCATCATTAAAACATAAAAGAGATATATCTGCATATTCGCATCAACAAACTTTGTCGTTAACTTTCGTAAATCGGTAAATATAAAGTAGTCAGAATTATCATAAGTCGAATTTAAGATGGTGATTTTGGTGGTTTATTGGTAAGGAGAGTTCAAGATGGTTTTGGAGAAGTACGAAAATTGAGGTTGTTTATAAGAAAGAAAAAAAAAAGATATTGATGATAAATTTGAAGCTCTCAAGTTTTATTGAAAACACAGAACAAGTGTGTCTTGTCAACGTTTTTCTCTCACATTCAGTCTCAACATATTCACAATTACAAGTAAAAAAGCAATATGTTTTGTTGTCATATGATGTGGGGCCCGCTGTGTCCTGCTTAAACATTTGTAATTGCTTCGCTGTATGTCGCAATAGAAATTGTTGGGTGTAAACAGGGTCCCACTTATTTATCACGTGACCCTCACTTCGCCACTAGATTGCAACTTGGTCGTAGTCGATACTCGATACGGCAAAAATCCTGTGTAGATGAGAACGGACGATACCGGTGTCATCAATGATCGGAATGAGACGGCGGTGAATATGGGGCAATTTCTGGCCAGAATGGAGATATGGCTGATTATGTAAAGTTGGAGGGTGTAGTAGGCTATTAAATAAAATAATAAATATGTTATAAATAAGTGTGCAGCGAGTGCAGAAGCCCAACATCAGCAAAACACATGGCCGTCTTTGAGGGTGTGCAAGGTCGTCGATCACTCACGACCGGAAAATTTTTAGGGGCACCAAAATTTGTCCCGTTAATAATTATATGCATGTGTACACATATTTTTTACGAAGAAAAAATTATTTAGAAGAGAAAATATCTTAAATGAGCAACATGTTAGAACGTTTAGAAAACTAATTGCATTATATATTATAAACGGTGACACTTTATATATAACATTCCTTCTCAAAATGTCTCATTATGTAATTTCGTCCAAGGCCCTAAAAAACAATATGTTACAAAATTGAGTTAAATACAACATAAGTGTCACAAAAATCTAAATGGAAAATTACTGAGAGACATAAAACTTGTGCCCAATTGTGTGCCTAACATATGTGAAGTTACCTCATTGGATTATGAAATGGTAAACTACAACCAATAAATAATTAACATACAATTTTAGGCATAAAATTAAGCGTCTCTCAATCACTTGTCAATGCAAATTTCCCTTCTAATATTACATATTGTTTCATTGGATGTATATGTCATATCATTATCGACTCACATGGTATTATTGGAACAAATTGTAGTGGATTTACTCGTCTTGTCCTTTCACAAAATTTTAAGTCCAACTAACAATAACAAAATTCGGTCCAATCTCAATCTTAGGAAGTAAGAGCATTCTTGTTGCAATAAGTCTAAAAGCTTTTTTTTTGCCAATTCATCTTTCCATTATCTTATATGGACAATATTCACTCCAATGCAAAAAAGTTTTTATAAAACTTTGGGAATGGTGTGAGGAAGATACTTGATCAAGTCATTCGTCAAAAACTTGAGGAAAGTCTTGATGAAAAAAAGTTTTTGCACTGATGCGCGAAAAGCTTTTAGAAAATTTTTTTGATGAAAAAAAGCTATCCTTCTACCTTGCATTGAAGATACCCTAAATTTCTAACTAGAAGTTGATGATCCAGGTTGTACGGTTGTTAGTCAGTAGAATATCTAAGTGATGATTTAGTTGACGTATCAAGCCAACCACTCATATACGCAAGACCGTGACTTCTAGGACAAGATGTTAAATCACACATAAGCCTGGCCGCCTTAAGAAATGCTCAAACAGAGAGTTGACTTTTAGACCCATAACTTACGAGCAGTAAGGGAGATAGCTCACATTCATGACTTACGAGAAGATTGCCATCTATATAAAGAAGCTAAATAAATAGTAATTGTTGAATAATAAAAGAAATTAAAATTTTATGGGTGAATGATAAATACTACTTTCATATTTACTAATTTGATCCTAAATCAACCCTTTTGCAAATTTGGTTAAGAGTTTGCATGCAAATTCGACCAACATGGATGGTCGAATTTTGCGACTATCATGCAACCCCGCATGGAAAGAACTTCTTTGCCAAAAACTCGGTTTGCACATGTAAATCTTTTATATAATAAAACAAAACCCTTAGTGGGTACTTTGAAAAAAGAATATTTCCTTATTAGGTAATATTTTAATTATTATTTTTTAATTTAAAATTTTAAAAATTTGTTATGTTGATATACTACACAAGTAGAAGATAAATACAAAAAAATATAGATAAGATGCAATAGAAGATATATAAAAAAAATATAGATAAGATGCGATTAAATTTTTAAATGATTATCTTTAATAATAAACAAATATAATTAAAAATCAAAATTCAAACAAACAAAAAGATTAAATTATTTGTTTTTTAAGAAATAAAAATATATCATTAAAGAAAATTTAAAAAAAAAACCCGCGCGTGCGCGGATATTATAACTAGTTGCATTTCATACAATAGTTTATCATCTATTGCGTCTATTCTTAAATTCGTAAAAAGTTTCAAAATGTCATGATGTGACTTGTGGGTAATTGGACATATCGTAGCATAATACATTTGTGCGACCAACAAACTATTTTTGAAGATACACACAAACACGTCATTGGAGGAAACAACCAAAAAAACACATACACTCACACAATTTTCCCTAACAAAAAGCCTATATACTACATTTTGTTATTGATCACTACTAGTTATAATACCCGCGCACGCGCGGGTTTTTTTAAAAAAATTTGAATGATATATTTTTATTTATTAAAAAACAAATAATTTAATTTTTATTTTGTTTGATTTATGATTTTTAATTGTAGTTTTTTATGATTAAAGATAATCATTTAAATCTTATCTATATTTTTTGTATTTATCTTCTACTTGTATAGTATATCAACAAAACAAATTTAAAAACTTATAAATTAAATAATAATTAACATATTACCTAATAAGGAAATATTCTTGTTTTTTTTCAAAATGACAAAGTACCCACTAGGGGTTTTGTTTTATTATATATAAGAGATGTATAAATTATAACGGTTTCATAAACTTTAAATGATTCACCCAGGCTTATGTCAAGTGTCAGCTAACATAATCTATCATCGAACACTCACGTAAAGTTGCAATGTATCATCCATCTTGATATATAATAGTCCATACGCATATTCAACTTGATCATCATAGTTTAACCCGAGGTCAACCATTGATCACTCTCGATATTTAATAGTCTATACACATGCTCAACTTGATCATCATAGTTTAACCTGAGCTCAAGCATTAGTCGCTCTTGATATTTAATAATCTTAACACATGTTCTACTTGATGATCATAATTTATCCGAGGTCAAGCATTGATTACTTTAGCCATTTCAAGGTTGAAAGAGACTAGGAGACTCTGCTAGCCTTGTTTATCTTTGAATTACTTTATCGCATTTAACTACCTTTCCAAAAACTTTTAGTCTACATTTTTCTTTGGCTGGTTGATGTTTATGTTATTAGAATTTGCAGCCAAATGATTCTTGTGTTCTAAAGTCATCGTCTCAATCTTTGTTACTACTAATTTATTAGATTAATTATTCATCTTTCGATCACTAACGTAACATTATACTTTTATTATGGAAGACTAGTGATTTAACACACTTCATGAGTCTTGCGAGGTGGTTATGAAGTCTAGGGTATACATAAGTGGTTGCTAAAGATGACTCGGTTGAGGTTTTCTCTTGAAAAAACATTATAATTTCGCAACGAGATTATAAATTTTTTGTTTTATTTACAAGGATAAAATATATGGTCATAAAATGATGAATATATTAAAAAGCATTATCTAGAATAATGACTGGTCTTTAAGTGCTAAGATTGTGTGTCATATATATTGTCCTCATACTATGATCGGTGTTTATAACCAAGCAAATATTCAACGTGTTATTATGTATATATTCTAAGTTGATTTTGTAAATGTGTGTAACTCTCATTCCTCCACTAACAGACTTGAAATGTGGAAGCAAGAATACAAAAATGGTAGTCAATACATCAATCGCACTCATTTTGACTTCAATTTTGATAATTGAGTTAGTCAAAATTGAATGTAGTTTGCTTTTTTATTGCAATAATTTGCTACTTTTAAAAAGTAAATGAAGTGGAGGCATGATAATTAGTGAATTACACACGTTTACAAAGTCAACTTAGAATATATACATGATATGCACGTTCCACAATGATTTTTATAGTTACTAGACGAGTACCCGTGCATAACAACGAAATTTTATAGTGGCAAATAGTTTTAATGATAAAAAAGTGTTTATGTGTCATAAAAAAAATAATATAAAAGTTTGCGAATTTGGGGATTAAACATAATATTTTAAAACCCGGTTCGACCCGGGTGGTTCAACCGGTTGAACCGTTCCGGTCGAAAAATTGGTCAATCTAAACCGGGTCATCCTGACAAGTTGGGTCGAAAAAACGGGTCAAATTAAACCGGGTCAACCCGCTGGGTTTGAAGCGTCCCGGGTCAACCCGGTTTTTGATGTGTATTAATAGTTTACTTTTGAAATATTTGTGTATTAATAATAGTTGAAATTACTCATAGCTAACTGTTTCAACATTTCTTTTTTAATTTTTTCAACATTTTACTTTCTTGACTTTTCACTTTGACCATTTTTGTTTTATAGATAGTATAAACTAGACGAGTACCCGTGCATAGCAACGGGATTTTATAGCGACAGATAGTTTATTGATAAAAAAAGTTTATAGGTTATAAACGAAAAATAATAAAATTTTGAAGATTTGGGAATTTAACATAATGTTTTGAAACCCGGTTCGACCCGGGTGGTTCAACCGTTCCGGTCGAAAAATGGGTCGATTTAAACCGGGTCAACTTGCTAGGTTGGGTCGAAAACGGGGCAAATTAAACTGGGTCAACCCGTTCGGGTTTGAAGCGTCCCGGGTCAAACCGGTTTTTGTTTTAATTGGTTGTATTTAATTTGATAGATATGTTTTTAATTAGTTGTACAATGTGAATAAATCATTGTACTTTTAAGTAATGGATAATGTTTTGAAACCCGGTTCGACCCGGGTGGTTCAACCAGTTGAACCGTTTCGGTCAAAAATGGGTCGATTTAAACCGGGTCAACTTGCTAGGTTGGGTCGAAAATGGGTCAAATTAAACCGGGTCAACCCGCCGTGTTTGAAGCGTCCCGGGTCAACCCGGTTTGTGTTTTAATTGGTTGTATTTAATTTGGTAGATATGTTTTTAATTGGTTGTACAATGTGAATAAATCATTGTACCTTTAAGTAATGGATAATGTTTTGAAACCCGGTTCGACCCGGGTGGTTCAACCAGTTGAACCGTTTCGGTCAAAAATGGGTCGATTTAAACCGGGTCAACTTGCTAGGTTGGGTCGAAAATGGGTCAAATTAAACCGGGTCAACCCTCCGTGTTTGAAGCGTCCCGGGTCAACCCGGTTTGTGTTTTAATTGGTTATATTTAATTTGTTGGATATGCTTTTAATTAGTTGTACAATGTGAATAAATCATTGTACTTTTAAGTAATGGGGAGTTTTAATAAGAGTATTAAATGCATTTCAATATTTCCTTATATACATTTTCACCATTTCAACATTTCACTTTTATTGACTTTTCCACTTTCACCTTTGACTCTTTTTCCTTTATAGATAGTAAAGATAACCGGAAATCAATGTGCAATAGGAGTACATTATTAGAGATATAATCATATAAATAGAAATATAAATTAAGTGAAAAAACAGTTACAATACATCCATAAATGGTTTTTTAGTTTTTCTTTTTACCATCTTGAGTGACAATCAGTTAATAACTAAGAAGAGGTAAAACATGATTCATTATTAGAAAAAAGCAAGAAATTTTTTATCTAGGCTACTTGTTCCTATTTACAACAATACAAAATTCAGGTGATTCATTCTATTTTTTGAAAACTTGATAGCTTTTCTATTGTAATCTGGTTCAAAGGCTCGGTCAGATAGGGTTGAGTACTAGCTGTCGCGGATAGTTCTTGTGCAACGTTGCGCATTGAAGGTCTTGACTCAGGTGCTACACTAGTACACGCGAGAGCAACATTGAGTACAAGCACCACTTGTTCGAGGACTTGGTCTGTTGGAGGAGAAAGCCTCTGATCGAGGATATCTTTCAACAATAATCCTAGATCTTCTGAAGCCGTTGAGGATTGGTTTGATGGTTGTAATGACAACAAAAGCTCCCCTGGATGTTTCCCCATCATAATCTCGAACGTTACTACTCCAAAGCTGTAGACGTCGCACTTCTCTGTAACCTTCATCGTGAGGGCAAGTTCTGAAATAAAAGTACAAACAAAAGTTAAGTAGAGGGTTTAAGTAAGCCATGTAAATTGTAACAAAGTAGAATATTGTAGCAAGATGTATATACCTGGAGCCATGTAACCATATGAACCCGCGACTCCCGTCCAGTTACTCGAGTCCTGGTTCAACATCTTAGCCGTCCCAAAATCTGACAACCTCGGCACCATATCATTCTCAAGCAAAACATTGTTTATTGAAACATCTCGATGAACAATAGGAGGAACACAATCATGATGCAAGTAGGCCAACGCGTGTGCGATACCTTGGACAATATTAACCCTCGTACCCCAATCCAATTCCGAAGTCGGCCCTACACTGTAAAGCACATTGCCCAAACTACCCTTCTCCAAATATTCATAAACCAAATGCATCCCGCCTTCTTTACAACAGTAGCCGTAGAGTTTGATTATATTCCTGTGCCTTACTTCAGTTAAGGCACGAATCTCGTTCTCAAAGCTCCTGTGATTCATCACCGGAGATTCACCAGAATCTAACAAATTTAATCTTTTCACTGCCACGATCTGTCCTGTTGGTAGCTTTGCCCTGTATACACTCCCAAAACCACCTTTTCCTATGCAATGCGTCTCATTAAAGTTTCCAGTGGCTTTTACAATGTCTCCAAAGGTAAATTTACTCTCCTTTTCCCATATTACGTGTTCCGAAGTTCCTTTTGTGTTTGTACTTTTGGTTTCTTCATCAAGTTTAGTGTTTGATCTTCGTCTGACAAGAACGCAAAAGATAGCAATCCCCGTTGTTATCATAACCAATGAGATCACAGGTACTAGTACCGCGATAAGTACTTTGTTGCTTTTGGATGATTTCTTCGCGGTTTCAGCATTGCATGTTGGTAAGCCTTTATCCGAACCACAAAGATCTGGATTGCCTATAAAGGATGCTGGGGGTGCTTGTTTGAATACACCGAGGTTCGGAATTGGACCTGAGAGGTTGTTGTATGATAAATCGATTGTTACTAGGCTAATCATGCCTGTGGCAATACTTTGAGGTATGCTACCAGTGAATTTGTTGTGTGAGAGGTTTAAAGTTTGGAGTGCGTTGAGCTTTGAGAGATCTTGTGGGATTCGACCAGTGAACGAGTTGCTGCTGAGATCTAGGAGGTATTGTAAGCCGAATAAGTTTCCGAGCTGAAATGGTACTTCTCCTGATAGATGATTGTTGCTAAGGTTTAGGCTTGACAACTTGGCACAGTTTCCCACTGTTGCTGGAATGGTTCCGTTTAGGTTGTTTGTTGATAGGTCGAGAGACTGGAGACTTGTTAAGTTGCCTAACGTTTGAGGGATTTGTCCGGTTAACTGGTTGTTTCCGAGGTTGAGATTAAACAAATTGTTTAATTTGGTTAATTCATTAGGGATCTCGCCTGTCAGTTGGTTCCCGTCGAGCCGTAGAACTCTTAGCAGTTGTAAGTCTCCAAGCTCGGATGGAATTTTCCCTGAAATTCGGTTTATTTCCATTTGAAGATTGCTTAAGTTTAGCAATTTTCCAAACTCGGGATTGATTTCACCGGTGAATTGGTTGTCACTGAGGTTGATGTACGTGAGATTAGGGTGCATACCGAATAATTGTGAAATGTCACCAGAGAACTTGTTTCCGTCTAGCCTGATCCGACCGAGGCTCGTGCAGTTCCTTATGCAGTCTGGTACTGGCCCTGTGAAATTGTTCCCATTCACGGTGAACTGATCGAACATGAAACTACTGCATAATCCTGAAGGTAGCTCACCCGAGAAACTGTTGTTTGAAAAGCTAACATTCGTTAGCTTAAGATTGTTCTTGCCTAAGTCTGCAGGTATGGTACCCGTTAACTCATTGCTAAACACCGAAAGAAGCACCAGGTTAGAAAGTTTAGAGATTGTATCAGGCAACTGTCCTTGCAACCGGTTGGTGTTGATGTCGAGTTTAGTCAACGAAGTCAAGTTTCCGACCTCGGGTGGAATTGTTCCAGTGAGATTATTGTAGAAAAGCTGCAAAGCATCAAGGTTGACCAAGTTTCCAATTGTGGAAGGTATCGTACCTGAGAGCTGATTAACTGAAAGATCCAAACTTGTAAGAGATTCCAAGTTTCCAATCTCTACTGGGATCAGGCCTGTGAAACTGTTGTTGTACAGAAAGAGAGTACTGAGATTTTGCAAGAGACCAATCTCGGGTGGGATGGTTCCGCTGAAGTTATTGTTTTGAACCTGCAAGGAGACTAATCTATTCCAATTTTTGATGAGATCAGAAGATAATTCCCCCGAAAAGCTGTTTTCAGAAATACCAATATCAGAAATCCGGGTCAGATTGGAAAAACTCGAAGGCAATTTGCCTGAAAACGAGTTTCCAGCAAGTGCCAAGAATGTGAGATTAGTACAAAAACCAAGTTCAAAAGGAACCGAAGAATTGAGCTGATTAGAGTGGAGATCTAGGTACCGAAGGTTTCTTAGCTGACCTATAGAAGAAGGTATCTCTCCTTCAAATGAGTTTTCGTGCAATTCAATGACTTCAAGATTAGGCATCAAATTCAAATCATGCAAAATCGGGCCTGAAAACTGGTTTCTTGCTAGTCTTAAATCTTTCAGTTTTGTAAGATTGTAAAAGCCTTTTGACAGTTGACCTTGAAAAGAGTTTTCAGTAAGATTAAGGTACTCAAGATTGCGCAAAATGTTAAACAATGATTCAGGTAAAGAACCATTAAATCGATTTGTTGACAAATCAATGTAAGTCAATTTCTTGCATTTGAGAATGAACTCAGGGAATTCATTCTCAAGTTCATTGAGATACAAATTTAGAAAAGTCAACTCTGGCATACTTGAAAAGTCAGCCCAATTTGGATTAGTTAAATAGTTCCCTCCAAGATCCAAGTACCATAGCTTTTGCAGATTACTAATGTCCAATGGAATAGCACCATTGAGATCAAGATTATTATTAAGGTTGAGATATTGCAAAGTTGTCAACTTTCCAATCTCTGATGGGATCACACCTTCAAATGCATTTGTGCTCAAATCCAAGTACTCGATTTTCGACAAGTTGCCAATAGTGCTAGGAATCGCTCCACCGACACTATTGATACTTAAATCAAAATGGGTCAAATTTGGAAATGAAGAAAATTCAAAGTCAGTTAATGTACCAGATATTGATGAATCTTGGAGGTTAATCTCGGAGACTAAACCGCCTTCATTGCATTCAATACCAGTCCAGTTGCAAAGATTTTGAATGTTCCTTGTAGACCAAGTATTCACTGCATTTGATGATGGTGGTGATAAGGTGTTCTTCCATCTGATAAGAGCTTGTGCTTGTGTTCTTGGTGTTGATGTAGTCTTCAATGGTAGTAAAGATAGAAAAGAAATATATATGAACAGTATCAAGATGGTTTTAAATGATGCCATGAATGGTTTTTTTTAGGCTGTTTTCATGCATATGACTTCCAATAAAAGATGATGATATGATTGAGATATTGGCAGCAATATAGGCAGATGAGAAGAATAAATACGTGTGGTTGGGTTTATAAAATTTAAGGATTTGTGTGTCAGAACTCAACAAGTTGCTCAAATTTGCAATAGTGTGAAAAAGCTTATTTTGGAGGATTGAGCTTTCAAGAATTTGGTTATGAGATTAGTCTTTTTTTCTGGAGTTTTATAGTTTTTTTATAGTTGATAAGTCTTTTTTATATTTTTAATTAATATATCAAGTTGCAGATTTAATAGTTTTTTTAATCTTGCATGTTATATTGGATGTATCTGTCATATGCTCGTATCATTATCAGTTCACATGGTATTGAAGTTTGACTTACTCGGTTTGTTTTTTCATAATTTTTACTCCGTAAATAACCAACTTGCATTTGTTAAATATAAGTTGGTCTAATGAATCTTAAAAAGTATAACTTAAAAGGTTTTTAATTAGAAAGCGATCATGATTTGAGACGTGATTTGCACACTCCCATAATTGATTTGCACACTCAAATTTAGACTGTTTTGACATTTATACCCTTACACTCTAAATTTGAGTGTACTAATCAATTATTAGAGTATGCAAATCATCTCCAATTGGTTAATAGCTTAACGGCTATTAGTTCGTACTAACATAATGGATGATGTTACATAGCAAGCCAATCACTCAAATCCGAGATACGTGACAAGCTGTCAAATCTGGCATAGGCCCTGAGAAAGGCTCGAACCAAGCCCTAACCCTCAGACCCTTAACTGACGAGTAGTAAAGAGACATGACTCATAGCCTTTTCTTCCTGTTTAGTTGATTGCAGATATTAACAAAGGTTAACTAATCAACTTTCATGCTTAGCAAAGTAAGTTTAACACATTTAACAAGATAAACAAGTAAGTAAGATATATACGCAAGTATTTGTCAATGTTTAAATTCTTATTAGAAATTAATCAAATAATTTACTAAGATTGTTTGCGGAATAACAATCTAAGTTGAATAACAATTGTTTTGTGATCTCTTCACTAACTTAAACATAAACCAAAGTTAATATTTAAGTAAGAACTACATTAACCACTGAATACACTCAGGAACTTGGTTCTATTCGAGGAGTAAATGTTCTTAAATGTGTTTCACATTCATTGTAAGAGATAACATTTACTCATTTATAACATTCTCTTATATAAGCAAAGATCGAGGTGGATACCCATGGGGTAATAGGGACGCGTCAAGCATTTAACTTTGTAGTACATTTTACTTAAATGCTTTTATTCTTGGAATGTGTCGAATCCTACTTTAGAAAATAATGTTGACAATTGTTTGCCCCTTTCTACAAACTCTTGTACTTTTTTTGATAAATGTTTTTATACTTATCTTCCCCAGAAAGTTCCGCCTAAACTTTCACATACATAGATATTTTTCCTAAATACCTAAGTTCAAAATACCTTTGATTGTTGAGGAGATTAAAGGGAGACAGTGAGTTACTGTCATTACTCACTCACTCCATCATATTCTTTTAGGTGAGAGCTTCACTTAATGAGTTCCGTCTCAGGAAGTGGTGAGACTTTCTTAGTCTTCGAAGAACTTTAAAGATAACTCGCTGAATGTTTATTAAACTGGGGATTTGGATATATAAATAGCCTAAGGGCATGTTTGGTAGGGTGAAATTCAGAGAAATGAAATGAAGCGCAGAAATCAAATCACAGAAATGAATTCCACAGAAATTCAGTAAAAATTCTAGTGTTTGGTAATACCAGAGAATTGACTTAAGAAATCAGTAAAAAAAAAATTATTATTATTATTATTATTATTATTATTATTATTATTATTATTATTATTATTATTATTATTATTATTATTATTATTATTTATTATTATTATTATTATTATTATTATTATTATTATTATTATTTAATAATTAATTTATTATTATTATTTATCATTATTTTATCGTTTTATTATTTATTATTTTTATTTATTATTATTAATATTTATTATATATTATTTTTATTTATTATTATTATTATTATTATTATTATTATTATTATTTTATTATTTATTATTATTATTTTTAATTTTTAATTTATTATTATGATTGTTATTATTTTATTATTTATTATTATTATTTTTAATTTTTAATTTTTATTTATTATTATTATTATTATTTATTCTTTATTCTTTATTATTATTATTATTATTATTATTATTATTATTATTATTATTATTATTATTATTAGTTATTATTTATTATTATTATTATTATTATCCTCTAAGAATTGGTTTCCACTCAATATGTAAAGGAAATGAATTCCTTGATTTTGTATGTAAATTCAACTCTTTAAGAATTGCAAATCTCCACCCATTTATTTCTTAGGCTACCAAACAAAGGAAATGAATTCATTTCCAATTCTTTGATCTCATTTCCCCCAACCAAACATGCCCTAAGTGTTTTTCAGTGTAAGTGAACAGAAAAACTTGTTCTTACTAACTGAAATAAAGTAAAGCAAAGTAAAGTCTAAACTGATCCTAAGAACAAATGAGATAAACAAATTTCATTATTATTCATAGTAGACATCAAACAAAAAGGAAAACACATAAATTCCTTTTTAGGCTTATTCTTTTGTTATGCCCATCAGTTCCACTTTTACTTTCTTTGTCAGGAGAAATTTTTTTTCATTCCTCTTGTTGATTTCATCCTCTAAGATCTTTACGAGTGTTAGTCCTTCAGGAGTCTTTTCAATTAGTGCTGAGATCTTGAGAATGAAGAGAGTTTATGTGTCTATGATGTGCATTTCAGAGACTCTCTGAAAAGCATGATCACCAAAAGCATTAGTAAAGAAGATTCCATGCTCAGGTTGTTCAATAACTTTACATTCTCTGAATGAGACTCCCTTAGGAAGAAGCCTGTTGCAATAAAGATCGACAATGAACTTGTTCATGCTCTGAGGGAATGGTGGACCTTTTCATCTACTTTATTTGGGTTGAAGTCTTGAGAGGACTTGAATGGTGAAAGGCTTCTTGTATCAATCCCTAGGAATTTTTCTTGTTCCTTGATCCCCTTAAATGTTTTTCCTAAAGTTGACTTTAATTCGATAGCACTTGTACATTTCTTCTTGTTCAGGACTGCTAACATTATTTCCAGTTCATTATACCCAAAGAGACCCTATTGGAACTGATTGATGACTTCAAAGTTTGAGTCATTATTGTTACTGATAATGGTCAGTTTGAGTGGCTTGTTGTTTGGAATGATCTTGATGTCAATGATAACCCGTTGCTTCTTGATAAGCTCCATCACATGCTTGTAGCTTTCCACACTTGATTTTTCTTTATAGCATTTTCTTTCAGCTTCTCTTTAGCTGCCTTTACTTCCTGAAGTTGAAGAAGTTTAAACTCTTTGGTAGTCTTAACAACTGATTTGTTTGCCATTACTTCTTCACGAGCCACTTTAGCAATTTATTTTGATGAGGCAGCATAATCTAAGATGGTTTTCTTTTTCCTCTCCTCATTCTTAAGAAGTTCATTGAGCTCCTTCCCAGTGACCTTAGTTGATAGTCAATCAATTCTAGACTTGATAGGGATTTAGCAATGTTGGTTTTAGGGATTAGTTCATTAGCCTCTATGGATTCAAAGAGCTTACTATCTTCAATCCAAGACATTTTTTTTTTCTTTTTTGGGTGTCTTCTGATGGTTGTGCAGTTGAGGAAGAAGGAATGTCTTTAGTTCTTACGGGTTTAAAGGATAAGATAGGCTTAGGACTTCATAATCCCGTACTTTTTCTACCTAAAGTATGTTTGCGGAATAAGAATATAAGTTGAATGACAATTGTTTGGTGATCTCCTCACTAACTTAAACATAAACCAAAGTAAGTAAGAACTATGCTAACCACGGAATACACTCGGGGACTTAGTTCTATAGGAGGAGTAAATGCTATTGCATGTGTTTTAC
The DNA here is from genome assembly GCA_014162995.1 of Artemisia annua. NCBI lineage: Eukaryota > Viridiplantae > Streptophyta > Magnoliopsida > Asterales > Asteraceae > Artemisia > Artemisia annua. The sequence goes on along the minus strand of LBNU01037929.1, from coordinate 23,811 downwards.
ATTAATTTCAAGAGATAACATTTACTACTTTACAACATTCTCTTATACATGCAAAGATTGAGGTGGATACTTGTGAGGTAATAGGGGCGTGTCGAACATTTAACCGTGTAGTACACTTACATTAAATGCTTTTATTCTTGAAATGTGTCTGATACAACTTTAAGGAATAGCGTTAACAACCGCTGCACCTTTCTACCAACTTTTGTACTTTATTTGATAAGTGACTTTGTACTTAGCTTCCCAAGAAAGTTCTCGCATAAGCTTTTAGAAAATTAGATATTTTTTCCTAATAACTAAATTGAGAATGCTTTTGATTGTTGAGGAGATCAAGGGGAGTCAGTGAGTTATTGTCATTACTCACTGAACCCATCATCTTCGTTCAGGCTCAAGGCTTCACTTACCAAGTTCCACCTCAGAAAGTAGTGAGACTTTCTTAGCCTCTGATGAACTCTAAAGATTACTCCTAAATGTACATTCATTCAGGGACTTAATTTTGTTAGATGATTGGTTAATGCCCAAACCTAAAGGCTTAGGATCCATTAGGTTTAGGATTATGTTAGTTTATTCTCCAAGTCATATTCTATTATAAATAGACATGAGATCTTCTTATGTAATCACACAATACACAATCAATAATATATCTATTTGCTATCTTACATGGTATCCGTGCTTTAGGTAAGATCCACCTACAAAATTTGTTGTCCTCCCGTCATTAGCTACACGGTGATCCGGAGGGATATGAGTTATTTTCGGTTTATTGATTTTTATTTCTAGGATTTTGTTTTTCGTATTCAATGCATAAACCTTAAACCCAAGCCATCAAAACACACACAATATGTTGAGTCGCCTTCCGTTAATCATATTTTTTTTCCTTCCTCGTCAAATTGTTTTAGTTGTTGAAGATCATTGTCGTTGATAACAAATTGCCGCTCTCTCCTAAAGGCAAAGCAAGTTATGGCGTAAAAAAATAGCAAACGTCATAAAAATGGAGGAAACCGCGAAGCAGTATACAATTATGTCGTATAATGCAAGTCCATCTCCATGCAAACCAACAAAGAATAGGAGAAAAAGACAATATGAAGAAAAAAGGTGATTTATTCTCCAAGTCTAAAGGCTTATAGTCTATTAGGTTTAGAGTTATGTTAGTTTATTCTCCAAGTCATGTTCTATTATAAATAGACATGAAATCTCATTATGTAAATAAAACACAATCAATAATATCTCTATTTGCTATCTTACCAATTTATACTTAATTAAGATGTTTTATATTTAAATCATAATAAGAGAACATTGTGCTTTGATTGGCCCAACACACCCATAACTTACTATCATACGCCTTTGATATTCGTTATTATGTATGCACATGTTCAACTTGATCGTTGAGTTTAACTCAAGATCAAGTGATAAAAATTGATTTGAGATGAACACTTTGCTTAAGAAATAATAGATGGAGCATACTACTTATCAGAAATTAAGCAAAATTACATAGGTAATGCCGTAATGCCAACNAAACAAGAACTTTATACATCTGATATCAAATGTATAAACTTTATACAACCGTTAATTAAACTTGCATAACAATTACTCACAGTATACTAATGATTGTTAGATTAATGCATGTGCATGAACTAATGCACTAATTGTGATCCTAATTTGATGCGTGGTCTTCTAATCACACAACGTGCAAAACAGTTATTAACAAGGAAGTTAATGTTAGGACTTGGTCTTTGCATTCTTCAATCAGCATAACAGTTGGCTCTACAGGTCACCTTGACGTTATCAAGCATGCATGGATCTCTTTACGTATTTTAAGCACAGCCTTTGATAATTTCACATCAAAAGAGATTAGGAGACCGCTGCTTGTCTTGTTTTATGGAGTATGTTCGAAACAATTTTATTGTTTAGAAATACCTATCTAAAGAATATATAACTTTTAATCCACAGTTTTGCTTAGCTATTTGATCAAATGTATATGTTATTTGGATTTACAACCAGATGCTTTTGTATTAAAAGGGTCATTGTCTCAATCTTTGTTACTTTCTTAGATTAATTATACACAATTTGCTTAGCTATTTGATCAAATGTATATGTTATTTGAATGTTCCTTACAGACTGCAAGTATTCACTGCATTGATGATGGTGGTGATAAGGTGTTCTTCCATGTGATAAGAGCTTTTGCTTGTGTTCTTGATGTTGCTTTAGTTTTTAATGGTAGTAAAGATACAAAAGAAATATATATGAACAGATCCAAGTGTTTTGAATGATGCCATGAATGGTTTTTTTTAGGTTGTTTTCATGCAAAGAATATGACTTTTAATAAAAGATGATGATTGAAGATATTGACAGGTTGACAGCAATATAGGCAGATGGGAAGAATAAATAGGTGTGGTTGGATTTTTAGGCTAACTGAAGTTGGCGTGACTTCCACCGGTGATGCCTTTGATCACGCGCGAGCACCAAAACAGAAGTCACACTCACGGCTCAAACCAAGCAACAATGGTGACTGGCTCACCATTCGGTTTCGGTGCAAGCTTTATAGTTTATATTATTTATTGGGTTTGTGAGTGTGTGTGGTATTTAGTAGGGTATATTTGTATAAAGTGGTATTTTGAAAAGAGGTAACGGGAAGGAGACAAAAACTGGTGAAATGTGAGAAAGAATGTTGGAAGTGAGAAGAGACATGAAGCTAAGATAGCGTTAATGTGGATGATGAAGGGTGGTGACCACTCGACTTGGTCTAAAGTTAAGGATTTGTGTGTCAGATTCAATGAGTTGCTTAAATTTGCAAAAGTGGTGAAAACGTATATTTTGGAGGATTGAGCTTTCTAAGGATTTATTTAGGAATTATATAAAGCTTTTTATTTATTTATTTATTTATATTTTAAATATATATACACGGAGTTTTAAAATGTTACATATTGTTTCATTGGATTTATCTGTCAAATCATTATCAATTCACATGGTATCGAATCAAGTTGAAGTTTGACTTGCTCTTTTTGTCCTTTTCACAAAATTTTAAACTCCAACTTACAATAGTTAAATGAAATTTGGTCCAAATCAAAATCTTAGAAAGTGGTTTTAACTAAAAAAATTTCTAACTAGAAGTTGATGATCCAGGTTGTACGGCTGTTAATTAGTACTTGTAGCATATCTAATTAATGATGTTACAAACCAAGCAAACACTCAAATACGCAAGACCGCCACATCCAAGGCAAGCTGTTTTCATAGGCCTTGCCACCATGAGAAAGGCTCAAACCGCAAGGTGACCGTCAGACCCATAACTTACGAGAAAATTATGACAGAAAAAAAAATAACGGGAAAGAGGGTGCATGACCTGGTGGGTTCCACGCCCTAAAATGCTACCACGCGACCATATTAATATGACTTGCCATGCAACGTGATTGGTGAGTATAACTTACTGGACCTCTTTGCCCAAAACTCGGTTTGCACATGTGAATTGCATTTTATGCAATTGTTTAATTAAAGCGTCTTTTCTTTAACTTTGTAGTAGGTCGCAGCATAGCATAGTGCATTCGTGCGACCGGCATGCTATTTTTGAAAATACACACAAACACGTCCGTGGGTGCAAACAACCAGAGACACATCCTAACGCAATTTTCTTTAAACAAAAGTGGCATGCTATATGTTCACTTTCTATATATTATAACAGTATCATAAACTCTAACTGATCTACTTAGGTTTGTGCGAATTAACATATATACTCTATCATCTAAAACTCCATGTAAAGTTGCAATGTATTATCCATCTTGATATTTAATAGTCTATACACATGTTCAACTGATCGTCATAGTTTAACCCGAGGTCAAGCATTGATCACTCTTGATGTTTAATGGGCTATACACATGCATGTTCAACTTGATCATCATAGTTTTTTTTTTTTTTTTTGGAAATAGCTTGATCATCATAGTTTAACCCGAGGTCAAGCATTAATCACTCTTGATNTTATTTTTTCATAAAAATATACGGAGTATATGTACAAGGAGTTTTTAATGTTACATATTGTTTCATTGGATTTATCTGTCAAATCATTATCAATTCACATGGTATCGAATCAAATTGAAGTTTGACTTACTCGTTTTGTCCTTTTCACAAATTTTTATACTCCAACTTACAATAGTTAAATGAAATTTGGTCCAAATCAAAATCTTAGGAAGTGGTTTTAACTAAAAAATTTCTAACTAGAAGTTGGTGATCCAGGTTGTACGGCTGTTAATTAGTACTTGTAGCATATCTAATTAATGATGTTACAAACCAAGCAAACACTCAAATCCACAAAACCGCCACATTCAGGGCAAGTTGTTTTAATCAGGCATAGGCCTTGCCACCATGAGAAAGGCTTAAACCGCGAGGTGACTGTCAGACGCATAACTTATGAGAAAAATACGACAAAATAATAATAATAATAATAATAACAAGAACGAGGGTGCATGACCTGGTGGGTTGCACGCCCTAACATGCTAGCTACCACGCGACCATATTAATATGACTTTCCATGCAACGTGATTGGTGAGTATAACTTACTCGGCCTCTTTGCCCAGAACTCGGTTTGCACATGTGAATTGCATTTTATGCAATAGTTTAAAGCGTCTTTTCTTTAACTTTGTAGTAGGTCGCATTATAGCATAATGCATTCGTGCGACCGGCGTGCTATTTTTGAAAATACACACAAACACGTCCGTGGGTGCAAACAACCAGAGACACATACCCTAACGCAATTTTCTTTAAACAAAAGTCTATATGTTCACTTTGTATAGATTATAACAGTATCATAAACTCTATGATCTACTTAGGTTTTGTGCGAATTAACATACTCTATCATCTAAAACTTCATGTAAAGTTGCAATGTATTAACCATCTTGATATTTAATAGTCTATATCGTCATAGTTTAACCCGAGGTCAAGCATTGATCACTCTTGATGTTTAATGGGCTATACACATGCATGTTCAACTTGATCATCATAGTTTTTTTTTTTTTTTTTGGAAATAGCTTGATCATCATAGTTTAACCCGAGGTCAAGCATTAATCACTCTTGATATTGAATAATCTCTACACGTGTTCAACTTGATCATCATAGTTTACCCGAGGTCAAGCATTAATCGCTGTTGATATTGAATAATCTCTACACATGTTCCACACTTCCACTTGATCATCATAGTTTTACCCAAGGTCAAGCATTGATCACTTTATCCATTTCAAGGACAAACTTTAATAATGATCTCCCATCAAAGAGACTAGGAGACTTTGCTAGCCTTGTTTATGTTTGATTTACTTTATCGCATTCAGCTTCCTTTCCAAAAATTTGGTCTACATGTTTGCTTGGCTGTTTGATCAAATGTTTATGTTATTGGGATTTCCATCCAAATGATGTTTGTGTTCCAATGTCATCGTCTCAATATTTGTTACTACTTTGTTAGATTCATAATATTCATTTTTCAGTAATGTAGCATAACGCTTTTACTGTGGAAGACTAACCAGACTAAAATATTTTGGTATATATGAAGTTAAATATGACAATAAAGGAAGATATGAATGTAATTCGGAGAAAAAATATGGTCATAAAATGATGATGGTTTTCAAAGCATCTTGTTACTTTGCAATTTGCATAAGCATTATCTAGAATAATGATTGGTCCTAAAGTGCTAAGATTGTGTGTTATATAATCTTCAGAAAACAATGGGTGTTTAGAACCAAGCAAATATTCAACGCGTTATGTATCATGTACAGGATTTTCAATAAGTTGACTTGAGATATGAAAGCAAGAATAGCAAATAGTCAACACTTCTTTCGCATTCAGTTTGACTTCCACTTTTAACAATCGAGTTAGTCAGACATGTGTGCTCAAAAGAAGTTACTTAGAAATGATATTGTTTTGTACGGGAGTATTTATTGTATTAACATTGCTATCTTTAGAAAATTGACCAAATTAAGTAATTACAACTTAAGCCCTGAGTTAAATCACTTACCATGCAAACATATGACTAGTATAAACATTTTATAGCAATAATACTTAAAGCAATTTAAACACAAAAGCACAATGTAATTTTTAATGTTTTACAATTCTTATTTGAAAAAAATCAAAGAATTTGACAAAGATAGTTTAAGGAATAGCTATCCTAGTTGAATGACAATTGTGGTGATCTCCTCTATGACTAAAACTAGGGGTGGAAACGAGCCGAGCCGAGCTCGAGCCTGCCAGAGCTCGGCTCGTTTATATTTTATAAAGCTCGAGCTCGAGCTCGGCTCGTGGTGTGATATATAAAGCTCAAGCTCGGCTCAGGCTCGGCTCGTTTATGACGCGCTTATATAAAGCTCGAGCTCGGCTCATGTTTTGAGCTCGTTTGTTCTTGGTCATCCTTGGTCCAAATTGGTAAGTACTCATTGTAACTTTATGTTCACAAATGTTTTTAACTAGTAGTTCTGATTTACAGATATGCGTTCTATTTATTTGCTTGGTCTAAAATTCTAAATATGTTGAATATACATTTTCCTTTCATTTTGAAACATTATTTATACTACGTGCTTGTAAAAGACAAGTGGTTAAAACATTTTTATTTTCATATATACTAGTACAATGGTATTTCAAAACCAGTCAAAAGCCAATGGTTTTCTGAAAGTAGCTAACAAACAACTACAAACCGACATCACGTTCACCCATCACTGTTTCGAAAAAAAATAAAATAAAAAATAAAAAACATCAAAGATCTCAGATTCTTAACTTGTTTTCATAAATCGTAATAGATTCACAAGTTTTTTCAACAACCCATCATAGATCTTTTTCGAAAAAACCTATAACAAAACTGTTATGATTTTTCTTTCTTTCGTTTAAAGAAAACACGAAACAAAAACAAGTAAAACGAGTACCTACCTAAGACCTTTACAAAGATCTTACGCTAAAACTTGTGCTTGATTCTTTGTGGTTCGGTTTTTCAGTAGATAAAAATCATAGGAAAGTTGTGTTTCGTGAGTGGTTTAATCAAAAGAAAGAAAGAAAGGGATAAGGGAGATCTGTTGTTGCATTTGGTTTACAAGAAAAGGTTATTGTTATTTTAATTCGTTGACTGTGAGTTAAAAGAACAAGGGATGAATTTTTTTGAATTGTGAGTTAAAAGAGCAAGGGACCCAATTTTTTTCTCTAGATCTGTGTTTGGTGAGAGGATAATTGATGGCTGCGTGGTAGTAAGACAAATTATCTAGGGTAGTAAGACAATATATATACTAGAAATAGCTAAGGCTCGTTTAGGCTCGCGAGCCTACTCGAGCTTTTTATATAGAGCTCGGGCTCGAGCTCGATTATTAAATGAGCCCAAACTTAGGCTCGAGCTCGGGCTCGAGCTCGTTTAGGCTCGGCTCATTCGAGCTTTTTACCGATCCGATCCCGAGCTTTTCACGAGCGGCTCGGCTCGTTTCCACCCCTAATAATGGCCATTCATTTACTCATATTGATGCGTGGAATGTTGTTAAGGGAGAAAAGAAATGGTTGGAACAACCAAGTTTGGAAAAATTTGCTGCGTCACTTCATTCCGACAAACGACGAAAGTCGTCAGAATCTACCTTCTATGAGTCCGGAAGCAATGACAATGTTGATCCTGTTATTCCGGATCTAAATGACGACACAACTCCAGTATCAAAAAGAAAAGGGAAAAAGACCGCAAGCGAGTCGTCAACAAAGAATAGTGTTGCTGAGTTTATTGAGAACTATACGTCAAAGAAATCACTAGCGTTGGATGAGGCGATGGAAGAAAAACGTGAAAAGGATGCATTGTCCAAAAAGTTGTTGTCGGCACAACTCGAAAATGCTAACGAAAAGGCTATGATTCGGGCATACAAATTCTATAATGAGCCGCACGAACACATAACCAATCCGGCTATGCGAGAATTCGCTATTGCCAAAAAACGAGCCTACGCGGAGAAATATGGATGGCCTATGGATTTTTAGATATAATTATGTAGTTTTTTTTTTCAAGTATTTTGTAATTTTATTTTAATTATTAATGAAATATTTATGTTTTAATTAAATTGTTTAATATAATTTATGAAAAGAAAAAAAAAGTTGGGAGGTATGAAAAAGGCATGGTTGCCACTAAAAAGGGGTTGGGAGGTATGAAAAAAGTATGAAATGGTTGGGATGAGGTGGAATGATATTATTGGTGGACTTGGGAGGTATGGGATTTTTGGGAGGCATGACTGCCACCACCCTAAAGCTTAACTATAAAACCAACTTTTAACATATCAATTATCAAGGCAATACGAATGATACGTTTAACGTGAATTACCCAATTATACATTTGTTTTAACGCAACTAAATATCATCAAAAGTGTTCTTGCCATTTTGATAGGTATCCAAATTAAATTTGATCGAAGTTGGCGTAAACAAAAACAAACATATTATTGAATGGATTATAAGTTAGTTTTAATAAACGGGTTACACGCGTTATATATTAAGAACTTAAAAGTTAGATGACTTCTTCGTATATCATCCTTTTAAAATCTTCTTAGTATATGAAACCGCTCTTTTTTCCCTCTTTGGCCCCTACGCAGCTACTACCTAAAAACACATTCGAGGCCTCCACGCACCTGCCAAGCTGCTACCCGTTTTCTTTTCTGTTTTTTTTCCTTTACTCAATCGTCATCCATCAATATTTAACGCTCCATGAACCTTATAAAAAAGTTGACAGGAGAAAAAAAAAAAACATAAACGATATATCAGAAATGTAGGATTTAAACAAACAAAAGGGGACTCAATAAATTCCTAGATTTACAATTCAAAAGCGGCAGAAACAAAGAAAAAATAAATCTTTCTAAATGGAGGTAGCCCCTATTTGCTTAAGCGGCTACTGGTGGAACAGCGGTCTTACTATGGCATATCACTATTGTTTGTTGGAACAGTGGACATATCATAGCTAGCCCATAGATTATAAACATATCATATCATGACCGAATAGTAAATACTACGTAATAAAAAGACCATGCAAAGTTCACCTCAGTGAATTTTTGATCAAAAATTGTCGTGTGAGTTCTAACTTCTTTTTTGAGCAAAGAGTTCTAACTTCTAAGAACACGAGGAAAATTCAAATGCATACTTTTATTTTGGTGCATACCAAGGGACAAATCCCCACCATCCATCTATTTTAATCTAATGGTGGGACTAACCTAAGATTAAATGGGGAAACATAAGTCCATGTCTTTTTTTCTTCCTTTTTCCTTGTCTTTTTAATTATTTTAACTACCGTGATGGTCCGTCGCATCGTGAACCAAGTGTGGAACGCGAACTACCTATATATGATGAAGATGATGTTGAGATTGTCCCGGAAACGCAACAAGAAACTCAAAGTGGTACGTTTTATTTTTTATATATACGTTTTATTTTTTATATATACGTTTTATTTGTATATGTATATTTTTTGTTTATATACTTTATTAATTTTTTTATACGTTATTTTTATATTAGATGAAGATGTGCAAGTACGTAAAGGGAAATCTAAGGCCGATAAAAAAAGTTGGACGGCGATTGAAGAGGTTGTTTTGGCTAAAGCGTGGCTGCATATCTCGACATGTCAAAGAGTCGGGAATGAACAAGGTAGAGATAAGTTTTGGGAAAGAATTCAAGAACATTTCGCGGCCACCATAGTAGGCACTAAGCGAACTCATCATAGCTTGAACACAAAATGGAAAAACATGAATCGCGCAATGGGTATCTTTAACGGGCTATACATCCAACAGGTAAATTTTAAACTTTGTTTTTTATATATTTGAGTTAATTTATATACTTG
>LBNU01037929.1:0-10914 GCA_014162995.1 Artemisia annua | reverse complement strand
AAAAAAAAAAAAAAAAAAAAAAAAAAAAAAAAAAAAAAAAAAAGAAAAAAAAAAAAAAAAAAAAAAAAAAAAAAAAAAAAAAAAAAGATTAAGCGGGAAAAAAAAAAAAAAAAAAAATTAAGCGTGAAAAAAAAGGTAGAAAAAAGAAGAAGAAAAAAATGAATTATAAAAAAGACAAATAAAAAGGGGGAAAAACATGGACTTATGTTTCCCATTTAATCTTAGGTTAATCTCCACCACTAGATTAAACTAGATGGATGGTGAAGATTTGTCTCTTGGTATGTACTAAAATTAGAGTATGCAAAATAAAGTGCCTCCTAAGAACACTTCAATAAGATATACTAATAGGATAACGGAATGTGTTAGAAATACACCCCCTGACGGTGACATTTTTGTCCTCCACCCCTTCTGGACCACACAGTTTTACAGTACAACATAGTTTTTTATCAGTTTCTGTTCTGTATTTCTGTCAGTTTTAAGCTTTTGACCTATTAAACTTTATATTTATTGTTCCGTATTTTCAGGTTTATAGTTTATTGATATAAACAAAATTATAAAAATTACAAAAAAAATGCAAAAAACATGAGGGAAGGGGGTGGCAAATGTATTTTTTTGGGGGTAGGAGTAACTTGTCCCTAGGATAACCTGGTGGTCATTGGCCCTGGACTTGTTGCCATCAATTCAGAATACTATGTATTGTAGTTGAAAAAGTAGTTATATATACCCTCGATACCCTTTGGATGTGACATAAGGGGTAAAGGTACAAAAAGATTCATTTTGTCTTCTAGTTTATAGTACAACACAATTTTTTTTAGTTTTTGTTCCGTGTTTTTCTATCAGTTTTAATCTTTTGACTTATTAAACTTTATATCTTCTATTCCGTACTTTCAGGTTTATAGTTTTTTAATATAAACGAAATTACTCCCACCGTCTCAAAATTATCGTCAGGATGGTTTAATAAAAGTGGGGTCACTATAATTTTCAACCACTCAAATAGAATATTCCCTCACTAACTTCTCTAATTTTTGTTTAAAAATGAAAGTAGACAATTATTTTGAGATATCCCAAAAAAGAAATATGAACTATTATTTTGAGATGGATGGAGTATAAAAATAAGAAAATTAAATATAAATAAATTAAAAAATGTTAAAGGGGTTGCCACTTGTAATTTAAAAAAGGAGGTGGGGGAGGGAGGGTTTGGTGGGAATAACCTCTCCCTTTTATATATCCGTTAACGAGTGAGATAATAAAAAAACAACATATTTTTGATAATACAAGTCCTTACAAGAAAATAAAGTTTTAGGAACAGAGGTTCTAATAACAAAAAAATTTAAAAAAAAATGTAATAAAATTTTACCTTTAGTTGACATTTTTCAAAAAGTGTGAGCAAAATCTTAAATTTTGAGATTTAATGACACTATTTATAAACAAAAGAGTAAACTGCAAAAAATGTCCTTAAACTTTTTGAAAAATGCAAAAATTGTCCTAAAAAAACTGCAAGAACGGTCCGTGAAGCGTTACTGTAGCTGCAAAATCTTGTTTTTGCCTAACGCTCGTTAGTTTCACGTTAGAGGCCGTATGAAATGACTATTTTACCCCCTTTTCTTCAATAATCGCAAATCCACCATAAACCTTCTTTCCCGCCAAACACAACCAAATTTCTCAAAAACCATTTCAGTTTTATAACCCCAGATTCACAAACACAATTTTTGAAACACAAATTCACACATAATCGATTATACTTCTTCAAAACGAAATGGATAAATCTGATAACTTCAACAACCCCCTCCGTCCCTGCAACAACCATCACTAAAGCCGTCACAAAACCCCCACCTTAGAAAACCTACATTCATCACACAGCCCTAAAAAGCCTGTTAGGATAATACCCGGTCCTGCTGGTAATGTTGAATTGGGTAAGCGTTGTAAACAAGCAGATACTAGAAAAGGTGGGCAGGAATGTGTAATTTTGACACAAGAGTATATTAGGAAAGTTTTTGAGGATGTGGGTGAGGATGAGGATGTTACATGTGGGTCATGGCTTAGCGTGATTGAGTTTATGAATGTGAATGGGGGGGGGAGGGTTGTGTTTGGATGCTTAAGTGATATCGAGAACTTTATCAATAATGGTAAAGTTGATCAAGTTGTTGCAATAATCAAGTTGTGTACTCCAAATGCCCTTGGCGATCTTATAATAACTATTAAAGATCTCGCAGGTTTAATATCTGGTGCAATACATCACAAAATCATTAATGAGGGGGTTTATGGAAAGGATATTACTGTATGAGCGTATGTGATTCTTCATAATGTTTCAGTGTTTTCTCCTAAACGATCACTCCATTAACTCAATTATCTTAACATTACAAAGAAAAACTTAGTTAAGGTTTTCCACAAGGATACACTTTACGGGAATGGGAGTGGGGTAGCTGGTAGGGGAATGTTAGACGAAGAAGAAATAATGGAATTGTTACAAGAAGAAGAACGAGTTGAACAAGAGTGGCGAAATGGTGGATATCTTATTGAACAACAGGAACATCAAATAAGATTAGACCAAGAAGCATTGATACAAACACTAGAAGAAGAAGTAAGGGCTAAACAAGGAGAGGAGGAGGAGGAGAGACTTAAGAAAGAACGAGAGGAAGCCTGGGAACTTGGGGGGTATGGCTATGTATCTGATTCATTTTCCGATTCCGATTAAGTTGTAACTAAACTCTATGTTGACTTTTATAAGTCAAAGTAATAATGCATATGCAAACTTCAGTTCCAAACAGAAGGATATTGTGTTTAACAGTTGCATGCCACAAGTTAAAACAACTTGAATGTATTAAACATTAAAGTGAATACTAAAGATGTGTTGAAACAGTTTGGTTAGTCATTCATTCATATTTTGAGTGTATATTGACTTGTAAAAGGCAAATTGGTCAAATCCAAACAGCCCCTGAACTGCATATGCAAAATGCAGTACCTAACATCACCTCTACACAGTACTGTTATATTAGTTTAGTTGACTTTTTAGCTAGACTATATTATGTATAAATAGTCAACCATATAATCTGTTTCAGTTTAATGGAATGAAATCGTTTTTATCATTTCCTTCATTTGTCTATAATAACTATTAGGATGAATAAAATGTTTAGATAGTTTTGTATTTGGACGTATAAAATGTTCACAATCAAACTGTCTACAACTCACAAAGTTAACAATGTTCACAACTCAAACCAAAAGTTGTAACTTAACTCTATGTTGACTTTTATAAGTCAAAGTAATACTGCATATGCAAAATGTAGTTCCAAACAGTAGTAAATTCATATTAACAGTTGCATGCCACAAATAAAAACAACTATAATGTATTAAACATAAAACTGAATACTAAAGATGTGTTGAAATAGTTTGGTTAGTCAGTCATCATTCATTTTTTTAGGTGTATGTTGACTTTTAAAAGTCAAACTTGTCAAATCCAAACAACCCATAAACTGCAAATGCATCTGCAAACATGCAAGTGAAACCAAAACCAGGAACATCAATATAAAATTTATCAACTAAATTTATTTCAATTCATAAGGCAGTTAATCGGAAAGGTATGACAAATAAAAATCATCATAACAAAATGTTTCTAAACATTCATCTTCACTGTCAATTTCATTATCTTTAGGTTTTTGTTTTGAATTTCTAAGTGTTGCCACCTCTTTCCAATGCTCCTTAGCCACTTCAGCATGTCTTTTTAACCTCGCTTCTCTCTCTTCTTCTTCCTTCCAATCTTTTTGCACCAAAGATTCTAGGGGACGTTTGGTATGACTGAATCACAAAGAATGGAAATGCAGTGAAGAATGGAATGACAGAGAAAGAGAATGACTCTGAAATAAGAGAATGAATTCCACTGTTTGGTAAAAGTAGAGAATAGAGTGTCAGAATCGACTAAAGAATTCATTCCTGTGTTTGGCACAATAGAGAATGATTTTATTTATTTATTTTAGTTTCTTTAATACTATGAGGTCATATAATTACATTGTGAATTCATGTTTTTGTCATGTATGAGTATATAATTGTTATATTATCTTTTTGATGAAACAAAAATAACTAAAAAGAATTATATTACAAGAACTACACACACCATACTCAACAAAATCACTTCTTCATAAAAATAAAAAAAACTTCACCAACATTACGATAAAATGTCAAAGAAATAATACTTAACCTTAAGATAGTACTAAACATTTTATTGAGAAAAAAAGTGTGTAACCAAATAAACCATAATGAGCACCTAATCCCCAAGCATTTGAATGTAGATAATTTTGTCTTCTAGCGACGATTTTAAAAAATATTCGGGCCTTACTTGCATTACGACCAATGATGTGCATGCCCCTAATACGTTGTTGGGGAGTGATACGTGGTCAACCTTGTATATCCGTGATAACTTCATCCAATGTATCATGAGCAATGTCTTGACTAGCACTCGCGACTATTTTGTCACCTAATTTACCAATAGAATCTTCAAGTTTGTCAGTTATGTCGATGGAACATTCTCTAAAAGTGTCACTAAACTCTATAGTTTTGCTTCTTTTCTTTTGTTTCCTACTCCACTCGATATAGGAACATCCATATCAACATCAATGGGAGAAACCGGTGGCGTCTCTTGAACGATTTCGTCATCCCCAAGATCCTCAGCACGAGCACCAGTTGCTCTATCCTTGCCAAATATAGTGCAAAGCTTTTCATAATATGGTAGCGCCTTATCCTTAAAAGGAGCAGCTTGTTTCTTTTCCTGCAACAAAGTTGAAAGTAAGCATTAAGTTATGTGGGTGACATAATATGCTATTAAAAAACATGAACAATATACCTTGATGTAAGCAGCCCACACATCGTCTGGTGCAGTAAGGACACATTTTTCAGGATCCCAACCAAAACCACTTGTCCCTCCCGTGCCACTTAACATGTCGTGCACAATGCTAAAATTCTTTTTTAGAGTCTTCAACCTTGACTTGATATGAGGATCCGCCTTGAAGCCCGAGTTAGGAAGACTAACATCTAACAATGTTTGCACCGCCTTTTCATATCAGGGTTTGAATCCGTTATCTGCACCTGAGTACTTACCCGATACATGCAACTCCATCAATGCATCAATTAGCTTTGCATCTTCGTCGGCTGTCCATACTCTCTTGTTTTTTTCCAGCACCTCTAGGTAGAGTTGAATCTTACGCACCGCTAGGTAAACTTGAATCCGTCATATCTACTATAAAAAAAACTTGTAAGATACTAAATTAGTGAAATTACTAAGCTAACATGTCATAAAATACATTACAAAATGAACAAAACCATATAACGAACAAATACCATTTTATAAGTGACAAGGGTTGTAAACAGAACTCACTATTGTTCAAAAATTTATTCTACTACACTTTGTTTACATGGTTTTTTCTTTCTTTCTTTCTTTTTTTCTTTTTTTCTTTTTTTAATAATTTACATCTGTATAAAGTTTAGGAGACTTATTAACATAAGAATTGGATACTAACTTATGAAGTCTATGACAAAACTACACCTTTGAACTACTGTACTACTTTTCTCGTAATATCCAAAGCTCCCATATGGCAAATTTGACTTAAAATGCTTCCAAGCTACACTAAATGTGATAATTCCTAGTAAAGAAGAGACATGTAATAGACACCACAATACACGAACATTAATTCTTCAAATTTTTTATCATATCAGTAACAATTATCAAATTTCAAAATAGCAGCAAAATGAGATAGTAATTGTTCATGCTAAAAAATACATTTGGAACTATCAATTTATTAATGAGCACGCCTTTCATTCCACTCATTAAACATTTCATTTGCAAGATTATCTCTACGATCACTCCATCCTTGTGATGTTTCTATGGTGCTAATGACATTATCATGATCGTTTGCAGGTTGCGTGTGATCGATTAGTACTTCATTATCAAGAGGGTCCTCATGCATTGTTGTACGAATAAAATTATGCATCAAACAACAAGCTATTGTTATCCGTGGCATGGAATCTAGTGGATGGTATGAAACATCACACAAAATGCCCCATCTAGCCTTAATCAACCCAAAACATCTCTCAATACAATTTATGGTAGAAGAGTGCCGCATATTATAGAACTCTTTTGATGTCGTAGGTGGATGACTCCAATCATTCAAATGGTACCGTTGGCCACGATAAGGAGTTAGAAAACCTTCACCGTTTGTATAACAGGCATCACAAAGGTAGTAGGTTCCTATTAAGTTCAAACATATAATTTTAGTTACTTTTTAGTGGCATCGTACTGACTCAATTATTGTATATGTATGGATAATAACCTACCTTGAGTTACTTTAAGACCATTTGTCCTACTAATAGCATCTCGAAGCACACGACTATCAGCTGCAGACCCTTCCTATCCCGCTAACACGTATATAAACTGAAGGTCTCTAGTGCAAACACCGAGAACATTGGTACAAATTTCACCCTTTCTTGTACGATAAGGTTTTCGCTCACTTTCAGGGACCCTAGCTTTAACATATGTTCCATCTAAGGCTCCTAAGCAACCCTTCACACACATAAAAAAGATGATATGAACTAGTAACTCACATTAGTATAATAACTGAAATAAAGATATACCGGTTGACTAACCTTAAACCACTTCCACCTCTCATCTAATTCGTTAACTGGCACTGGTACAGGTACTTTATAAAATTCTTTGTGTAGTCGGCATACCGCATTCAAAACTAACATGAAATACCTACTTATAGTTTCGCCGGACCTTTGAAACCTGTTGACTATTATACGATTTTTTTCATTATGCGCAAGTGTGTGTAAGAACATAGTAACTTGTTCATCAACTTGGATGTTTTTGCTACTTTTTAGTCCGCCTCTGGTTTCTAAAATCTGACAAAGTTTTCTAAAAGCGTATATGTTCATTCTTATATTAACCACACTCGTAGTATCGCTTTCATACACCATCCTTATCATATTTTGTAAGCTATTATAGTAGCTTACGAGATATCTCTTACGCAGAGTTTTAGACTCGATGAAGTAATTCATTGCAGAACCACACATTAGAAACCAACGAGCCACAATGAAGATTGCATTAGCTGATCCTAAGGCGGCTATCATGGTAGCTCGTTTAGTTCGGATTTTCCGTTGTAACGAAGGTGTTCTCGTCATCTACAATATACAAGTGGTGTTTAGCATTATATACTTATAACAAAGTCAAGACCACCATTGATTGTTAGTAACCATTATACTCTCTGATCCAATTAGTTAACATCTATAAACAATTAAACTATTTTAATAAATGTAAGAACCATGTAACATATAAACTCCAACATCATTATTGTTACAGATGATGTAAACCATGAAGATATCATGAGTTATACAAATAGTTGAACCTTTTCTATGGGTACTAGATACACATCAGTAGCACATGCAAATCATTAACACAAACTACCATTTTCTTTTTCTTTTCGTAAATAAGCTTTCTGCCAATATTTTCAGTTTGGCCAAGTTTTAACATTGATTTTCGTGTGCAGTCTTTACATGTAAAAACTAAACTTTGTAAAAGATAAAGTATATATTAAATCTTTTACATAATAAAAGAATTACATCATTTTGGAGTGTTTTTGCCAAAACAATTTTAAGGGAAAAAAAATCGGACCAATCAAATTGCTTGATTTTGACACATGGGCAAAATCGTGTGATGTGATTGGCCAATAAAAAGTCAAAATTGAATTGATTTTGGCCAAACTTTAATAAATTTGGCGGAGAATTTTAATTGAGGAAAAAAACACATAAAAATATATGTGTCAAATTTATGAAAATAAAAACTTAAAAAAGAGGAGGTAATTAATAAAACATTAGTGGTTGATTTTGGTCAAACTTTAATAAATTTGACGGAGAATTTTAATTGAGGAAAAAAACACATAAAAATATATGTGTCAAATTTATGAAAATAAAAACTTAAAAAAGAGGAGGTAATTAATAAAACATTAGTGGTTGAATTTTAAATATATTATATGGAGTTAAATGTAAAATTACGAATCTCCATGTTTTTTTGATAACTTTAGATAATAAACAAATAACCCCTTACACTTTATAATATGAACTTTGTTTACAATTACATAAGTATTAGTATTGGTTTGAGACTTCCACCCATTAAACTTATAAAATTTTATAAATGTATGAATTAGTTTTAATATACGTTAAATACTTTTAAAATAAATATTAGTTTTAAACTTTCATCTATTAAAATATCTTTTTACTATGTACGTTAAATATAAATAAGAACTCATTTATCCTATTTAAAAGTTTAATCTATACGTACATGAGTTTGAATATTAAATAAAGTTAAATTATTATTAACGGTAATATAAATATCAAATGGTAAGTACGAGTTACTGTGATATGAAAATAAATATACGCGATTGTACTTATAACGACTCATATAATTATTATTTAAAGTTTATATATGGATATCCAGAAAAACATTTTTAAAAAACTTTACGGATTATATTTTAACTTTATCAACACTCATTATGTGCTACTAAACTCACACATTTTGTACAACATGATATCAATAGTTAAAGTTAAACAACAACATCTACCTCAACATTAACATCTATATCAGCTAAACAAAGTTAAATCTTTCATCCAATAAAATTTTTACAAAATATTAATTGATATTAATACATAATGAAAAACTCATGCATACTTATTAGTTGTAGTTATATCACAATTTTCACGGGTAAATTCTTATATGTCCATATAGTAAACAAAAATTTTAAAATAAATTTGATTTATGTGTAAACCCATGTAATTAAAGAACCTTTGACCCAATAACATTATAAGGAGACACGCTCAAGAATCCAATACAAGGTTGATGCCACGGTTATATCTACAATTTCTGCTAACTATTTTTCTTACTTTCGCACATGTTGATGCTCTAACTTTTTAAAATATACATAAGATTTTCCGTTTTTAAACGATAATACTATATAATTAAATTTTTCTAGAAAAACCCCGTGCGTGCACGGGTATTATAACTAGTTGCAAAGTAATATGAAGAACATATATATTTACCTCAACTGATGTTGAGAATCACCAACGATGATGAAGTGCTGAACTGAATTGAGAGAATAATGGCTGCTCTAGGGTTTTTTTTTCTGCTAACTATTTTTCTTACTTTCGCACATGTTGATGCTCTAACTTTTTAAAATATACATAAGATTTTCCGTTTTTAAACGATAATACTATATAATTAAATTTTTCTAGAAAAACCCCGTGCGTGCACGGGTATTATAACTAGTTGCAAAGTAATATGAAGAACATATATATTTACCTCAACTGATGTTGAGAATCACCAACGATGATGAAGTGCTGAACTGAATTGAGAGAATAATGGCTGCTCTAGGGTTTTTTTTTTTTTTTTTTTATTTTTTTATTTTTATTTTTTTTTATTATTATTTATGATGTTTTGTGCATTGCGCACGTTAGGAATATATATCTCCTCCTTTTTTTACGGGATTTCATTCATTCCTGGAAGAATGGATGTAGAGAAAGAGTCCCTCTAAAACTCTCATTCTCCACCTTTCTCCACTTTTTTTTAGAGAAACAAAAAGGGGGAATGAGAATGGTAATTTAATTCCATGTTTCCATTCTTTGTGTCAACAAACATCGGAATGAACCCCCTTTTCCTTTCTCATCTTTCCATTCCAGTGTACCAAACATCCCCCTAGTTCATAATAGAAGCTTTCATGAGAAGGGCATAGGGGGGTTTTTTCATGCTCCACAGCTTCAACTTTAGGTTGTTGTTTTTGGGTTCTTGCATCATCAACTGCATCAACTTGCAGTCCATCTTCTTCCTTTGTATCATTCCTTTGCTTCCTGTAAGGGTAAATTAATAATTTAGTAGTTAGGTTTTGATTTACCATTTCTGAAGTGATTTATAAACCAAGTCTACCAGGGGTTTTGATGTTTAATTAGGTTTTGATTTGTTGATGATTTTTATCAATAATTGATTATTGTTGGTTGAAGAAAATTGTTATAGAAGATTGTTGAAGAGGTGAAGTGGGTATCGGGAAGAAAAAGGGGTTTTGGGTTAAGTCCAAAGATTAGAAACGAACTTTCATAATTTTCTCAAGTTAGATAACGAACTAATTTTATTAACAATATAGGTAACTTTCTAATGAATTGACTAAAACCCTTGTGTTCTTCCTCTTACCAATATTATTAACCTTTTTTTTCCTAGAACCATAACCCATCTTCTTATAAACCACCACCACACCTCCTTCATGCCCATCTTCATCTTCAAAATTAAAACTCAAACCCATAATCAGACATTCAAACTGAAACCTTAAATCAAAATCAAATTCCAAATTAAAGACCAAAGCAAATTGAGACCCTAAAACAAATTCAAAATTAAACACCAAATCATGTGGGAAAAAAAAGGATAAAATCTACACGCCATTTATATCTTCTTTACCATAAATAAAAACACGTACAATATTCAAACCCGTCAAATTGACTGCCAAAACCATCTCCGGCAGCCACCGGTCCACCACCATCTCTGGTCGACTACACCATGACTACCACACCCATATCCATCTACACTCACCACCACGACATCCTCATCATCTCCATCTACACTCGCAACCACCACGCCCGTCACCATATCCACCTACCACGGCACCGCCAAACCACCATGTGGAAAACTAGAAGGGGGGGGGGTTGAATAGTTTTACGTCCATTTTAAAATTTGTGAAAAACAAGTTTGTTTTAAAAACTTCGATTCTAGTTTATGTGATTTCAAGACTTGTACCAATATATATCACTAACTAACTAAGCTAATATAATGTAAGTAAATAAGTAATGAAAGGAAAGAGTTAGAAAGATCAAACCACAACACAAGGATTTATAGTG
>LBNU01037925.1:20538-60633 GCA_014162995.1 Artemisia annua | reverse complement strand
TTTATAGAGTGGCATGCGTCAATAGGGTCCAATGGACGTCTTTTATCTTCATACGGTGTCCGCTTAGCAACAAACCAGTAGCATATGAAATTGAACCCGGTGTCCTGCCTAAGGGTTGGAATAATTTGGAGGGCTCATCTTCTTTTCACCCTTTTCATAACGATTCTTTTTAAATTCTCAACCCCTTCTTTCTCCTTTTCATTCATTACTCCTTTTTTTCGTATCATACCTTAAAGGATTCTATATACTAACTATTGGTATTGTCCTTGGGTAGATCCTCCGGTTTAGGCGGATCACTAGGACGTTATTCTAACCTTAGCTCACCTTATAACTCCTGCAATCCTAGTGGATTGGCCTTTACAAACCCAATTCATTTGAAAATCTCTCAAAGTGTTTGTGAATAAAAACATTTTATAACACTTTGAGGGTTTTATTTTCTTATGAAATACTCCCCCTCCACATGTGCTTATGAATATTTTGTGGAAAATAACACATGCGGGAGAAGTTAGCACTTTTAGAATTGATCAACTCTTAATAGACATGTACCCAAGGGACACGGTTACGTTGCTTAGTTAAAGGGATGCATTGTCAGTTTTTAGGTGACAACTAGCCCTAATAACTACCTTGAAGTTGTAAACATTCCATAACGGAAGTTAGACCCATCAAAGTAATGTCTAGAAAGAGTTGAGATTCCAAACATTGAAGAAACCGCTCCTATTTTTAGCAACTCTATTGTGGAATACAACAGAGACGCTTTGTTTGGAATTCAGAACTGGTCGGAGCGACGAAAGCTCGGCTACACTCACAGACGTGAACGTACATCCGGTGATGTGAAGCACAAATGCCGAATCGTCGCAATCATGCAAATCCTAGAAGACAAACGGTTTGATTATGTCTACATGAAGGAAATAGTTGTTAAAAGGCAAGACGAACAGCTCTACAAGTTTTGTGAAGCCGATTTCCCACATCTTTATCTAGATGACGTAGAAGATATGTATCTGGAGAAAGTTCAAGGAAGAATGAGGGGCTTCCCAACGTCAACTCAGTACAACTTCATCTCTTCCTTGCTCATGTACATCAGACAACTGATCATCCGTGAACGTGTAGAAGATCTGCAGTTAGGTGTCGAAAGCTACCAGAATCATCTCAACTTGACCAAACCACAACTCATGATCGAAGAACTACATGACGCATCTCAACTAATGATTCTCCAAAAACCAAAGTTCGGGGTTACTTACCTCAACTCAAAGCATCAGCTACGGTTCATGCGGTTCGACGAGCTTCATAAGTTCTGTGATGCTACCTTGCAACGAGTTCGTGATGGTTTAGTAGAGAGATTGACGGACGATCTGAATAAGGTGAAAGAAGGAAAGCATACCAGGTGGAATTCTAGCACAAGAAGAATGGTAAAGAATTTCATCCATGCCATTGAAGAAAGGCTTAACCAGAGGGAGCATATTAGGAGGCTGGAAAGTTATATCGGGGTTCGTCCATCGTTTCCGATCCTGACATTTCAAAGGCCCAACGCAAAGTTCACCGACTTCAATGCTTTGACTCCATCTCAGACATAAGCTTTTGGTATAACCTTTCATTATTTCTAATTCATTCTTGTTAATTGTGAATCATTAAGGCTTGTGTACACATAACAGTGTACAACCCATACCTTGTAAAGAAAGGACCCTATGGTACGCTTCAGTGCTACAATCCTAAAATAAGGAGCGAAGGCTTCTTACTTTTGAGTAGAATTTATTAAACTTTTCAAATTTTCACAATTCTACTCAAAAGACAAGTATTTCACCTCAATGAGTATCCACAAGTTGAGGGGGAGTACTTGTACCAAAACATCATTCCAAAAATCTCAAATCTTTGATGATAACTCCCCATAAGACTCAAAAAGCATATTTTAATCAAAATCGTTTGCAAAAACAACATTTAATATGCTATTTTTGAGGGGGAGAAGAGAAAATGATTAAAATATGATGTGACAAAATCGTATTTCACTCGAGCTCGACTCAGAATTGACCCAAGAATTGACGAAACAAAAACCGTTAGTATTCGAAAGGATTTATCCGAGTAGATTGTACCGTTTCGAGAAACTCTTTCTAGACATTACTTTGACGGGTCTAACTTCTGTTATGGAATGTTTACAACTTCAAGGTAGTTATTAGGGCTAGTTGTCACCTAAAAACTGACAATGCATCCCTTTAACTAAGCAACGTAACTGTGTCCCTTGGGTACATGTCTATTAAGATTTGATCAATTCTAAAAGTGCCAACTTCTCCCGCATGTGTTATTTTCCGCAAAATATTCATAAGCACATGTGGAGGGGGAGTATTTCATAAGAAAATAAAACCCTCAAAGTGTTATAAAATGTCTTTTATTCACAAACACTTTGAGAGATTTTCAAATGAATGGTTTCGAAAGGCATCACTAGGATAGTCATGGAGTTATAAGGTGACTAAGGTTAGGAATAACCGTCCTATGATCCGCCTAAGCCGGAGGGATCTACCCAAGGACATCACCAATAGTTAGTATTTAGAAGTCCTTAGGTATGATTCGAAAAAGGAGAAATGAATGAAACGGAGAAAGAAGGGGTTGAAGAATTAAAAAGAAACATTATGAAAAGGGTGAAAAGAAATGAGCCCTCCGAATTATTCAACCTTAGGGCAGACACCGGGTTCAATTCATATGCTACTGGTTGTTGCTAAGGCGACACCGGTATTGAAGATAAAAGACGTCATGGACCCAGTGACGCATGCACTTTAACCTTCTAGCCACTCGAGTATCTCTCAAAAGATGCTTGTTTCATTCTCACGGGGAACCGTTGTAATCTATCGACCTTCTATTTAGAGTTGGTTGATATTGAAACAGGAGACCCTGCCCCAATCTCCGCATAGGAAACCATAAGTTGCACTAATTGAGTCTAGAGCCACGAGACACATCAAAGATCTCTTAGGAACACTTAGTAATCTTACATTGGTTGTCTTACATCAATGGACACCAACTGTAAATTATCGAGTCCTTCGCAGATCTTAGCAATCTGCCTAGAACGTTCATGAGGGATTTACTTAGGTATTTCTCAAATGAT
This sequence comes from Artemisia annua, assembly GCA_014162995.1. NCBI lineage: Eukaryota > Viridiplantae > Streptophyta > Magnoliopsida > Asterales > Asteraceae > Artemisia > Artemisia annua. The sequence continues at coordinate 57,545 of LBNU01037925.1, read as the reverse complement.
TGAACGGAAATCCTGCCAGGGTCAACATCAAACAGCCCTGACAGCAGGTCACTTCGGTAATTCCTTGTGGGTTACGCTTAGTGTTTACGATGGCATCAAACGGTCTACAGTCGTGGGGTGATCTCCAGCGACTCACCTAATCGTGGGTGTACTTAGTTGTGCCCGTGTAAGCTCCTTACGGGGTATCCGATTAGGAACGGCCTTGGCGCGAATTAGAAGGAGTCTTCACAATATGCTGTTGACGAATTCTAGTTCAAACCTGTAAGTACCGGTTGTTTTATTGCTAACTGTCTTATTTCAGGTACAAATGCTGTCTTGAACACCAACTTCCACGTGCTCATACATACATCAGAATGCCGATGAAAGCTCAAAGCCTTATCACATTTCAACAAGAAAGATTCTACCTCAAAATCATGAATCTTCAACACTAAAGACATAAGAGCTAAGAATGCATAACAACAACACCGTTAAAGATGTATGAGCATGTTGGAACGGAGCGAATCCCTTGGAGAGACGAAAAGTGACGAATGGCGGATTACTACTTCATCTATCGTTTTCACATCAACAAAGACAAAGATCAAAGAACGATGATATATTTCTACAACTATCATTTTGGAAGACGTCTAAAGCTATCAAAGTTAACATTCACAGTTTGAAGAACAAAAGACGTCTCAAAGCAACCTCGATGACCGTGACAAAGTTCTATCCATCAACAAATCTTCATGACCGATCCTTAGGGGGAGATTGTTAGGATCATAGTTTTCAACTATTCAGTCAAGTCTCGGTCATTTCAATAAATGTAATAGGTTGCTAGTATTATCACTTTTATTTACGTTTTAGCTTAATACTCGTATGGTTATAAGACGAGTCCAATAAGTGTCCAATGGGCCTTGAAAGCCCACGACATAGAAGATAGGGAAGGAAGGGAGTGTTGCCCTATCCCTCTCCTATAAATAGGACACTATGTAACTCTTTAATATTGTTGGTTAATTTCATATCTTAAGGAAACTCTTGTTCTTTCATCTTTCATATTGATCTTAATCAACCAAGTCTAATTCTCATCTCATTTCTTTCATTTGAATACTTGTGTTTACTAATATGGTGACCTAACAAAAAATCAAGGGAAATGGTCCACACTTGACCAATCTATAGCCCAATGAAAAATGGGTCAAAGTGGGTTTGCTGGGCAGAAACATGGACAATGGGTCATTTTGGAGTTAAATTCCAACAAGTAAATGGGTTTCAAATTAAAAATTTCTTTGTGATTTTTATTCACAAGCTGACAAAGATCTCAAATCCACAAACCTTGATTTCATCAACAAATGAACCCTACACATTGAATTGAAATATGTCCCATTTCTGAGTATGCTACTTTTGACTTTTCAAAATTTGAACACAAGTTGACTTTTATAAACTTTGGTTGGATTCTACTGACTTAGGATGATAAATTAAGTTAAAATGAAACTAAATTAGGCTATAGTAACAACTAATGAAAAGATTTAAGTGATTATGATGCTTCACATGCTAACAGTTAACAAAATCAATGGATAAAAAGTACTGGATTTATTGACTAAAGTGACATAATATGACCTAATCTAAGTTGTCTACACTAAAGATTATTACTGAAACAAAGGCTAACACAGAAAAACCATTAGAACCAAACACCCCTTTAAAATCTGTTAAAGGAAATTTTGTGAAGCCACTAACAATCTTAGCAAATGAAACTGAAAATAGAAAGTGTACTAACATGAAATAGGTTCAACAGAAGCAAGATTAACAGCAAACAACAACAATTACTACTAATGGCAAATTATGCTAAACTTAAACCCTACAAATTTTTCCAAAGTGAAAGCAGTTGAGAACCAAGACCAAGATCTTAAACCTATGCTCCCATGAGCTCTAAACCAAATCATTCAACATTCATTTGCTACAGCTTTCCTTCTCCTTCTTCTTCTTTTATTTATTTTTGATTTCTTTGTGACTTTTCTTGTATTTTTCTTATTTTCTTCTTTTTTCTGAGATTTTAGTATTTAAAACTTCAAAAAGCTTAGATAAACTACTGGGAACATTTCTTAAGCATAACTTAAGTGAAACAACAATAATTTGCAAGAGTATGAAATTTAAAGTGAAAATCTAAATAACTTTGAAAGTGAATAATATTTGAATTAAAATGCAGAAAAGTGAAATACAATTGAAAACTAAAGTACTTGAGTAAAAAAATACAAGAAAAAGGGATGCCCTTGAGGCTACAATGAAGCTTGTATTTATACTAGACTCGAATTGAGGTCTTATGTCCTTGTTGTGCTTCTTCAGTGAGAGAAAACCATGCAAAAACCATCCTTGTGCTTTCTTGATTAAATCCCACTCGTCAATTTAAAGTAACCATGATCTAAACCCTTAATTCCATTTTGGCGGGAAAAAGTGTTGTGTAAAGTTTGGATTGCCAGGGTGGATTAGAGTGGTTACGTAGGGACTGTGAGGAGGGGAGGTTAGTGGGAGATGCTTTTGAGGTCCTTGGGGTTGGGGTGGAGTGTGGCAGAGGTGGTGTTATGGTGGTGGTGGTTTAACTGGGTAAAGGAGGGAGTGGGGAGAAGATGAGTTTGACCCAGGTTTGACTCAGGGAAATATAAAAAACGTGGGTGGGGTGTGTTGGGCTGGTGGGTTATGGAAATTTTTTGGGCCTAGGGATTATTTAGGTTTAGTGGGTTTGTGGTAGTGGGTTAGTTTAGTAGTAGTAGTTTTAGGATTTAGGGCCCAAGGACTAATAGTGTAGTTTTTGATTTTTCAAGGGGCCAAAACTGCCAATCTTCCAAACTTCTACCAAGGATCAAATTTACCAAGTTATGAATTCCCAAGGTCCACTTTGTCACTTTTCTTCAAATTATAATTCCCGGGGGTCATTTTTGACAACTTCGCAAATTTGAGGGACCAGACTTGTAATTTCATGAAAATGCAATCCAAGGACTAATCTTATCATTTGAGGATTGTCGGAGGACTTTTGTTGACTTTTCTTCATAGAATCTCTCCAGGGACCATTTCTGTCATTTTTTGAAAGTTCAGGGACTGATTTTGACAATTCTTCATATTTTGCTCGTTTTTCATCTATTTTCAATCCTTTGTACTTGAAACCACAAAAACACATTCCAAGGATATTTGTGACATTAATTGGTTGTTTTTGGATGTGTTTGATCGTTTTAGTTCGGAAAATGGAAGAAAAGATATGTGCAAAAAGGCACATATCACATCTTCTATACACTTTGGTGTAGAGGACACATTTTTCTAAAGACAAAGTTTCTATTATACTTTTGTTTTGTAGGTTCATATTGAATCCCTAAAGCAAGGGGGAGCTTCCGTCAAGCATTTTTAAAATGCATCATACACACGCATTGTTATATATCACATACTCATTATAGGATAATTATTGTCTTACACTAACCTTTATTTTGTAGGATTCTTCATCCTTGTATCATATACGTTGGTACCCTAGCAACGGGGAGTATTGATCAAGGTAGAGCTAATCATGCACTAACCTTTGTTTTTTTGTAGCTTTCTTATTTCTTGTGTCATATACGTTGGGACCCTAGCAACGGGGAGTATTGATCAAGGGGGAGCTACAGTATAAGCATGCACGCATTCATTTTTATTCTCATTCTTCGATACACTTCTGTGTTTCGACAAAAAGAAGGAGATAAGTCAACATAGTCTAACATGCATTTTATTCATCATGCATTTTTCATATAATTTTTATGTTGCACAACACTAACCTTGATGTAGGTTAAGGAACTTAATTTGATTCATGGATTCGCTAACAACCTAAGGGACGCAACAACCTTAGGAAATTGGAGATGAAGAATTAACTTCACTAGGGATGACGCAAGCTCGCCATTTCGGGGAGAAATGAAGCTAACTCCAAGGACACACCCTTTTTGTTTCGACAAAAGGGGGAGAAGAGTGTAAACGGAGAAGGAAATGTAGAAGGTATTGTGGATACAAGTAAGTAATACGGACACAAGTAACTTTTTACATTTTACGTTCTATCACGTTTACATACTTTGTCATCATAAAAAAGGGGGAGATTGTTAGTGCAAATATTACGATATTTAATCTATACAGTCTCGTTTGTTTTGATTGATGACAAACGTATAACTTGATACATAACGTAAAATGTATAGGTTACTTGTAATCACATTTTGTCTCAACATACATTCAACACCTCTCAACGTCTCAAGTCCTCGTATGCTACAACACAGTTTCGTACATGTTTGTTATGTGACATTATGATCAAACCCCTTGACCAACCATTTGGAATGTTTAACTAGTTAAGAATATTAACTAGTTAAGTAATACATTTTACAAAACAAACTTTGATATACATTATAATCAAAATAGAAATTGTATAATTACATCATTCCATGGATTATCATGTTCTAGAATGTGAATCTTATAAATTGACTTTAGAAGATTTGGAAAGATTGTGTAGGATCTTGGATAGATATAGAAAGATATTTGGAAGATATCTTTGATGGTTTTGGAACATGGTTTTGGAAAACCTCTTTGGACTTTTTACATATAAATAGTAAACCAAGTTTAGTTGTTTTCCAACAACTTGAAATCACTTCAACACACATTAATCACCCTTTCTATAATGATCANTTGTGTGAGCGTGATGTAACCACTTTAAAGTAACCTTTTGACAAATTTCTTTTTACCACATTTAAATATAAGGTCTTAGGAAGGTTTCTGTGCAATGTTATAAATAACGGAATTTTTTTAATATATTTAACATTTTAAACCAAACTGGTTGTCAGGAAGGTCATATTTATGAGTTCGAATCTTCTTGCATATTTCTGAGCACTTTAGGCTCCAAACCAAGAACCATGGCAGTTATAACTTTTGTAGCCAAGACATAGATCTAAACTCAACAACTTGAAGCACTTTAGGCTCCAAACCAAGAACCATGGTAGTTATAGCTTTTGTAGCCTCACATGTTGCCAAGCTGACAAGCATGACAAACAGCAGGAGACTTTGTTTTATTACAAGAAATATCATCACTAGAAATAAGAGACAGCAAAACTTCACTTCCCGAATGTCCAAGTCGTTGGTGTCACGTGTTTTGATTGACAAGAAAAACTTGAGGAATAGGAGAGGGATTCGTGACAAGATATAAATCACCCATGTTGTCACATCTGAGGAGGATGTGATGAGTCAAATAATCCTTCACAAAAAAACCAAAAGGATCAAAATCAATAGAACAACCATTATCACGAACAAACGGACGCACATAAATCAAATTCTTTACAATATCGGGAGTAATAAGAACATTATTTAAAAGGAGTGGTTTAAAAGGACATGGTAAAATACTATGACCATAATTAGTAACGGGAATGGACTTCCATCACCAACATAGACAGACGGATAAATGCGCTTATTAAAAATAATACTAAGATTATTAACAGAGTTATTAAGATGTAAAAAAGGTACATGTATCATGTCCAATTTGTAGTGGCTGGATTTTGCAAAGTCATAGCATTAAAAGCTTGCGGAAACAAAGTCCATTGTCCGAAAACTTGTTGGGTCGGTTGTTGTGGACCTACATGTTGGGCCTGGTGGGTTGTTGAAACTTGGGTATTAAAAGCCATTGGGTAATGTTGGGCCCATGCTTGTTGCTGGATTGAAGAACCAGAAATAGTTGGACTCGTACCTGTGACATTCAAGAAAGCAAGTGAAGAGTGTTGGGCCTGCCAGTTGTGGAGCAAAACCCATATGCTCAATAAACATTTTTTGGGCCTGAAGCAGTTGCAATAGTTCACTTATTTAAGGAGAGTGTTCCATATTCATATTTGAAGCATGGATAGCATTCGTGGTATTTGCATGAGCACGGGCGGATCTACGTATGAGCCACCTGTGGCACGTGCCACACATGGTTTTGTGACGAAGTGTAGTTTTTCAGAGATTTTTTTTTTGGTTTTATGAAAGTGCTATACCCATTTGAAGTGAAAAATGTTTTTTGAGTTGTGTTTTTAGGAGAAAATAAGAAGATGGTCGAGATGGAACTCGAGGAAGATAATGAACACTAGTATCTATTACTAGTAATGTTTTGTTTCATTTGTCTTCTAGTTATTTGTCTTTTGTTATTTTAGTGTGTAGAGTGAGGCTATGCCACATGGTGATTTGAGTCTCTTTTTATCTTTTTATGTAGTTCTCTCATTATGATATTTATTTATTTACCTTTTATTTTGTGAAAAGATATACAACATGTCATAAAGGATTAATTTTCCAACGAGTACTAATCAACGAAATTAATTATCCAAGTACCATGTCTAAATAATCCGCATATGCGAAAACAAAAAACAGGAAAAAAAATCAGTTTTACTTTACAAAATGGACTACTACAAGTAAAAAATATTCATGATGCGAAGTGAGCAAAAAAACATGTAAAAGTAAGAAATATTCATGATGCGAAGCGAGCAAAAAAACGTGCTACACACGTTTTAAATTCCTGGCTCCGCCACTGTGCATGAGTAATGTGCGTGTTTGCATGAGAATTCCATAATGAAGGATTCAAAGATGGAGTAACTCGTCGTGACGATTCATGCATGAAACGACAACTTGTACCAAAGCGACAAAAACCACAAAGTAATCAAAACATACCTTGGGTTCATTGGAACGCGTGTTTGAATGTGAATCACAGTATCCCGCGAGTCACGTGTGTTGGGGTTCCGATTATCCCATGAGTTACGATCTCGGCTAGAACCATCGTAGGATCCGAGTAGGTCAAGTCACTTGGTAAAAATTGTTTCTTGGAGTTGAGGCGCATCTCTTCAATTGTAACCATGGAATGAACCGTAGCCAAATCGGGAAAGGGATCCCGATGTGCAATTATACTCGCCACATGAGGAAACTTATCACTCAAACCATTAATGGCATATGTAACCACGTCGTCATTGCTCAAAGGTGAACCAAGTGCATTCAATAACGTGGCAGTAGATTCAATTTTTTTGAAAATAGGCATCAATGGTTCTATCCCCGAGTTGTATGACCCGTAAATCACCTTTTAAAGCAATAGTACAAGTGTGTTTATTATCAAGAAAGATATTTTCAATAGTATCCCAAGCCTCTTTAGCTGTTTTGAGATTCGTCGTAACAAGCCTACCTTGAAGTATTTCCAAGAGAGTAAAAAAACATCCAAGACTTGACGACAGAATCGACTTTAAGGCATTCAACCGTAGGTGGAATCACATAAGAAGTACTAGGTAAAACACTAGGAGTTTTGATGTGCGTTAGGACATCAAAATTCTCATAATGATCCGTGATACAATAACACCACGATGCATAGTTAGCTTTGTCCACATCAAGCTTGATGGGAATGAGGTTGGTAATGTTGTTAACCGCATATAATTTATCGGTGTATGATAGAGTACGAGGGGGTGGGTATTATCATTCGTCATTATGAAGGGCGGATGAAAAAATTAACCAAAACACAAATGTTCAACTAAAAGAGTACAATTGAATAGAAGATAACCAAGAAGAATAATACGAGTTGCCTTATAAACCAATAAACCCAAGAAACCAATAGCTTACCTTGAGATGATCGAAATAAAAAACCCAATAACCACCACTTGCCTAGAAAATAACTAAGAAAATCACAAGTCAACTACGGAGTATGATGTAGCTGAATGTTATGTAAACAATATCACCAACTAAAAAAGAAACCAAACTTTGATGTAGTCAATAAAAAGAAACCAAACAACCAACAGTCGAGCGTCAATCGACTATGAGAACCTAAAAAAACAAACCATAGCTTTAGTCGACTGAGAAACCCAAAAAAAAATCGTGATTCGGACCTTTATTTTTGGCTTGATATCATGTAAACCTTAATTGAATAATTGAATGTGATTATACATGACCCAATATTTATACTCTAACAGTTGGACACTTGGACAGTTGGACTTATATTCTAATCTAATGCAAATATTAATCCTAAACTAATACAAACCAAGTCTACTAACATAAATATCACTTTATACATGGTTTAATGGAAGGAAAATGATATTATGACTGTGGTTGGTAAGGTGGCAGAATTACATTTGACATGGATGTTGCAAAACAATCACTTTTTTACTTGCACTACACTCTCTTCCCGAGTATAAAATGGAAAGAAGAGAAGTGAAGAGGGAAAAAGAGAGAAAAAAGAAAAGGAAAGGACAAAATTTTGATTTTTAATCTTGTGTTCTCGAGTTGGAAAGAAAAGAAAAGGGATGTGAACAAAAAAATACTTTTTTTTTTTTTTTTTTTTTTTTTTTTTTTTTTAGAAAGGCAAAAAAAAATAGCTTTAAAATCACTCTCTCTAACTCATCCTAATTTGGGAAGAAGATTAGGAGAAAAGTTTGGCCTAATTTCCTCCCTCTTTTCTCAAAAAAACACTCGAGAATGCAACTTTTAATTTCCTCTCAAATTTATTTATTATTATTTTTTTTTTCCTAAATGTAAACTTTATTAAGGAAATGCCATAAGGCAGAGTACAACACTACATCACCAATGACTAGAACACCTAGCCAAAACAATAACATCCTACCAGGGCCATGGACAATACCCATGCTCCTTAAAACCAGATTACATAATCAATGACTAACCTTGCAGCCTAACAGCCCAACCCAGAATACTTCTGAATCCATGAGATGATACAGGGACCAACCTGCCACCTCAATCCATCACAATATCCTGGGCCAAACTGATAACTACAAGGCAGTAAGTACATAATCCAGAAATACATATGAAAATAGAATACCAAACATAACAAAATCAATTTCCACCAAGAAAACCATAGATCTCATGCTACAATCTTCAAACAGATACATAAACCACAATCTTCATAGGAGCAGACTTCAAAACTTCAACAGACAAAGCAATCTTCAACAGGAACCATCGATCTCATATCAACTCCAAATCAATCTTCAAAATATTTATAGGTGGAATTGCCTCCTTAAAAACCTTTCACCAAGTAAACCCAGTGTGGGAAAAACCTTGAAAAGGACAAAAAGAGTGCAACTTCCACATGTAATCAACAACCTGCAAATCATCAAACAAGACAAACCATACACCAATCCAGAACATAACTAGCAACCCAGCACAACAGCTACCACCATCAAACATTCAACTCTTATCAACACAGAAATCAATCACCATCAATCACCACATAACTCCTGCACCATATTTCTATAATAATCCTCCTTACTTACCTTAAATTTCCACATACCAGCAGCTTTAGCAACATCAATAGTATACTTCATAGATAAACTCATAAGTTTTAATCTCACAGTTCTACCACAATTTTGATAAATTTATTTATTTTTATTTTTATTTATTATTATTATTATTATTATTTTTTTCAAAATAAAAACTCGGGTACAGAGTGTCACACTCTGTTCTCGAGTTTTTAGTTGCAATGAATGCACTTATGCACTTATATAGATTGGGTGGCTGGAATTGCAATTCATGTTTCAAGTTTCAACCCACTTTTTAGGAACCACTTTGTCCATCATTATACTTTTAAAAAATAGTTTCATGTTTTCATTTTAGGAGGGAAATGAAGAGGACGCTACAACTGTTGCTCCAAAAAGGAAAAGGAGTAGACCACCTAAGTTACAACCCAAAAGCCCCGAGACTCTAGTCACATGCATGATTTAAACCTCCTAAATTTTTGAATATCATTGTTTGACAATTTGTTGGTGTATAGTTTTGAACTTTTTTTCCCCCTTATTGAATATTACTGCAGTTAATCATTAGAATGGAGGTGTTGGACCAGCTAAAATTTATGTGGTGGAAGGTGCTCAAGTGACAGAAGTTAGCTCACCTACAAGTCCCGGAACCAAATCACTGGAAAAGAGTCAGGAACCTGTTAAGGAGCCAAATGAAAATTCTGAGCAAGATGCAAGTGCTTAATGGAGGAATAAAAAGTATTCATCAGCTAAAGATAGACGAGGAAAACGACATATTTAACGTAGCAAAACCTACATGGCTTTTTTATTTACATACCATATTTAACGTAGCAAAACTTACATGGCTTTTGTATTTACATACTACGGCGCAACGCGCGGGCTTTCAATCCTCGTTTAAAACATCTCTTAGACATGAGATGTAAAAAAAAGAAAGTAGTAATTGTTCCTAACAACCAAAGAGTAATATACGTAGAATGACTCTTCATAAGATCTTCAAACAATGTCCATCAACTCACGAAGTCATTCATATATCCATCCACACTCCATTTCCTTTGCACCTACACATTTCAGAAATGTTACTTCGAATCCAAAATCCAGAAAATAGAAAGAAATGTATCATGTATACCTGCTATGTCATGCTCTCTTGTCCATTGCCTCATAAGTTCCAAAGTTTTCTTTATTCATACATATGCCCTTTTCACGCAGTTCCGGCACCATGTCTTTCCCGCACTCCATACAAACTATGTCCGTACCCATTGATAACTGATCCCAGTCAGAGTTCACCAGTAACTCATGTAGTTTATTCACAAACTTATGCCATATCTCCATATTGAACCCTTCAATCACATTTGGTAAAGATCTTATAACCAGATGCAAAACCTTTATGATCTTGTAACCAGATGCATCTCTATAAAAATTTCCATTTAAGGTGGCAAAAAGATGGGTTGGGTAACGGATCAAAATTGGCTAACAACAATGCTTTGCCAGTTGGACCGACCTAACAACACCACTTTTTAAATAGCTTTAAAATCACTCTCTCCAACTCATCCTAATTTCGGAAGAAGATTAGGAGAAAAGTTTGGCATAATTTCCTCCCTCTTTTCTCAAAAAAACACTCGGGAATGCAACTTTTAATTTCCTCTCCAATTTATTTATTTTTATTTTTATTTATTATTATTATTATTATTATTATTATTATTATTATTATTATTATTATTATTATTATTATTATTATTATTATTATTTTTTCAAAATAAAAACTCGGGTACAGAGTGTCACACTCTGTTCTCGAGTTTTTAGTTGCACTGAATGCACATGCACTGATATAGATTGGGTGGCTGGAATTGCGATTCATGTTTCAAGTTTCAACCCACTTTTTAGGAACCACTTTGTCCATCATTATACTTTTAAAAAATAGTTTCATGTTTTCATTTTAGGAGGGAAAGGAAGAGGACGCTACAACTGTTGCTCCAAAAAGGAAAAGGAGTAGACCACCTAAGCTACAACCCAAAAGCCCCGAGACTCTAGTCACATGCCTGATTTAAACCTCCTAAATTTTTGAATATCATTGTTTGACAATTTGTTGGTGTATAGTTTTGAACTTTTTTCCCCCTTATTGAATATTACTGCAGTAATTCTTGCGAATTTGACCCAATTTTTCAAAAATTTTCACATGTGTACTATTTAGTCCCTAGCACCCCCGTTTTTTTACCAAAATTTTAAAATTTTTACCGTATTTTAGTTAAAAATTGCATGAAAAAGAAGTGCTATGCACAATAAACAATAATTTTCTATACATTAATACTTCGGTATTAGTGAAAGTTTAGACTTGATTAGGCTAGAACAAGGGGAATCCCGACTCTGCTAGAGTGTTGATCTAGCTGCTACCCTTAACGTTTAGGCTAAGTTTTTACGAATTATGCAAATGAAAATGCTAAGCGTGGAGTAGTTGGTTCTCTTTAGAGCTTATATAAGTAATCTATGGCTTTTCCTCCCAGGAGCTCCTAATTTGACTTAATAACGTGCTTCTTTTCAAACCTTTGAATGTTAAAACCGTTTTGTTAAGCAAAATAAATTTTTATACAATTTTGATATAGAGTACTAGTTCAAATTTTTATTTAAATTTTGGAACAAGCATACTTTCTTAAAATCTGAATAAGAATGCAAAAGTTGCTTGAAAGTTGCAAAAGTTAAAGTTTTAAGTATAAAATAAGCTGCGGTTCGAGATCGGTCCTTGGATCCTTATTTCCTCAAGATGTAAGGTCTTGGAATTTTCCCGTGAAGCTCCGTTAGCAAATGAAAAAAAAAATGAGAAAAATGAAAAAAATAAAAAAATAAAAAAATGAATGTTGCTTGAATAAATGTTTATGTAATTTATGTTGCTTATGAATAAATGTGCGAAACTTGCTTTTTCTTAAATTTAAATCGGAAGTTGAACTAGTATTCGTCAAAAGTGTCTAAAAGTTGGACTTTGATTTGGAAATTTTTGACTTCAAAGACCCCGTGAGCTCCGATACTATTCTCGAGGGTGTAAAAACCTAGCCTCCTAAGTTTTACTATGGACAAGCTGAGAAGAAAGTCGCCACATGGAGTGATCTCATATTTGAATCTCTAATTTCTAAATCATCGTCGGTTGTTGTCTATTTAAGCTTAATATTACTTTAGCGGTAGCTTCGTAAATCTTTGGAATCGAATTCCCGCTGATTCCGGTACTATTCTCTGTGAGGTGTCAAAAGCCCGGTCACCTAAAACCGTCTGGTTTGGGATGTGCCGAGAAGAAAGCCGCTACATGGAAAAGGCCCTTTCGATCCTTAGATTTCGTGGTTTCCGGTGAATTAATATTAACTTAGATAAATAACAACCCTAATAAGTGTCGATTTTTCCGGTCAAAATTTTGAAAACAAGCACACACACACCTAACCTAATAATTCTTGTGGGAGTGAAAAGTTAAGTCGCGACTTACATAGCTTACTAATATAAGTAGCGTTAGCATTTTACAAAAACGTTTGCACAAGGGTTTTAGACTTAGTTTGGGAAGTATTAAAAAGAGGATGACGATTACAATTCCCCGGAGACACCCATATTGTGTGAATCCCGTTCCATGATGCCATCTTTTGTAAATCAAGCATGTTATTTAATTTCGTTATCATTTAAAATAGTTGAATGGAATAAGAAGTCAAAACGGGGTGAACTTGGTAACATAATAAATCTTGTGATCCTTTCATTACTTTATATGATCGGATTGCTAGGGACTAGCAATTGCTTAGTGTACGGGATTTGGAAAAGAGTCAGGAACCTGTTAAGGAGCCAAATGAAAATTCTGAGCAAGATGCAAGTGCTTAATGGAGGAATAAAAAGTATTCATCAGCTAAAGATAGACGAGGAAAACGACATATTTAACGTAGCAAAACCTACATGGCTTTTGTATTTACATACCATATTTAACGTAGCAAAACTTACATGGCTTTTGTATTTACATACTACGGCGCAACGCGCGGGCTTTCAATCCTCGTTTAAAACATCTCTTAGACATGAGATGTAAACAAAAGAAAGTAGTAATTGTTCCTAACAACCAAAGAGTAATATACGTAGAATGACTCTTCATAAGATCTTCAAACAATGTCCATCACCTCACGAAGTCATTCATATATCCATCCACACTCCATTTCCTTTGCACCTACACATTTCAGAAATGTTAGTTCGAATCCAAAATCCAGAAAATAGAAAGAAATGTATCATGTATACCTGCTATGTCATGCTCTCTAGCATAACTGTCCATTGCCTCATAAGTTCCAAAGTTTTCTTTATTCATACATATGCCCTTTTCACGCAGTTCCGGCACCATGTCTTTTCCGCACTCCATACAAACTATGTCCGTACCCATTGATAACTGATCCCAGTCAGAGTTCACCAGTAACTCATGTAGTTCATTCACAAACTTACGCCATATCTCCATATTGAACCCTTCAATCACATTTGGTAAAGATCTTATAACCAGATGCAAAACCTTTATGATCTTGTAACCAGATGCATCTCTATAAAATTTTCCATTTAAGGTGGCAAAAAGATGGGTTGGGTAACGGATCAAAATTGGCTAACAACAATGATGGGTCACTTTGCCAGTTGGACCGACCTAACAACACCATTTTTGTCCATTTTCTGGATTTGGTGATTAGTGTAACTATCAGCAAATATATGATATAAAAAAGCTAATAATATTGTTTTTTCTGTTATATAAAATGATTTAAGATGTTGTAAGCATTTGCATACAAGTTTTGACCGGCTAGACCCATTTAGATTTTTATCCGCTTGAAGTATTATACCCATTCAACTTGTTATTAAACAAATATACCTTTATTCATACAACTAAGTGAAAATTGTCACCTCTACTTCCACTAGCAACTATAAAGATTAAAAGTGGGATTGCTAATGTTTAAATACAAAGGATGTTAAGTTATTTTGGTCTTAAAATCCATTTTTCTGAATCATATTTTAAAGTGTAAACATGTATAAAGATGTGATTGGGGGTTACATTTAAATGTTTAATTCGAAGAAAAGAGAAACTAGCGAGCATCAGAATAAGTAAACACAGCCTTAATTACTTAAAATATGTGAAAGCATTGAAGCAAAATCTATTTATAAGATGACTCACCTAAGCAATCATCATTTGTGTCTGTGTATTTGTAAGAAGTGGGAAAGAATCCCGTGTGCTTCTGCAAGATACATAATGTAAAGAATGCAAAGTGAGTAATTTCTTAGAGGCAAATTCGGTATTCATAGAATTTACAAGTTCAAACCAGAAGGGAATGATCTTACAGGATTGAGCAATGCCTTGTATGGAGAATCATCCAACAACAATGTATTTGATCCATTAAAAGTTCTTTTCACCCACGAAATTCAATTTTTCTCCCAAATCTTTCTCAGCTCCTTGCAGACATTGCACTTATAACGGTCTTCTAGAGTCCTCATCCCTGGATTTCTGCAATGGGAAGCATCCTGAAATTTTCCACATATGTAACACATCAACTGTCGTTTAAATCACATTTATCACAATATGGTTCAATACTGGTACAACTCACCCAAATAAATAGCAATTTCTTTTTAGATCTCCGAACAGACAGTCAACCACCGGGTCCAAATTTTTCCTGCAATATATACAATAGTTACATATACTACACACTATGAAAAGAAGAAACTAAGAGATAAATTAAACCAAACAGTACTTCATCCTTGAAGACCAAATGCAAACATTGAACTTCTCGAAACAAAAAGAAAGGAAATCATCCAAAAAAGGTCTCTTGAATACTGCATCAAAAGGTAAGCTTAGTAAATAACTATTCATTATTTATATAAAATAAAAATAACATTAGGTCTTCACTAAAAAGCACAATGAAAACCAAATCATACCTGCTTTATCTTGAGAATATTTATCCGCTTCAACATCTTTTGGACGAGTGAAAACAATATCTGCCAGCATCCCATTTACATCAAAAACAATAAGCTTTTTCCCCAAAGTTGCTTGAGTTATATCTATGATTTCGCTAGGATCTACACCAATCTCACTAGTAACAACTTCTGGGCCTTTCTTACCATCCACATTATGATTTGTAATATCACTTAATGCCGTCTTATTGGTAACTTTTGTGAAAAGAACTTTAGTTTTACTCAAGCCATCTATTGCATTTACCTTATCCGGTATGTTCTCACTTGTACTCAAAATGTCGCCTGAAAGTGGACTCTTTTTCTTCTTTTTCCCCCTCTTTCTCTTTTTTGATGCTATAGTATCTGCTGCGGTTGTACCTGACTCCGTTTCACCATTGTCAGCTTTCAAGTTTTGTAAGTTTTGAGGAGTCCAAATTTCTCCTATGGTTAAACTACTGTTTACTGCACCATTCACATTAAGATTTGCAGTTGCACTCGACCCCATTTTTCCATTGGCGGCTTCTGCGTGCTCTTCTTCTTTTGACACCATCTTCACATCAGGAAGTGCAGTTTTACCCAAGACCATCTCACCACTTATTGCTTCAGTAACTTCCGTTAGGCCTCGACTAGTACAGTATAATTTCCGACCCTTGAGAACACGCGAATAATATTTCCAATCTCGATTCATTTCATCTATGGGACCTTGACCAAACGGGTTTTGCTCTACATATGTCCTCCCATCATCAGCGGCTGCAAAACCTTCAAGATAGGCTCGGACGGCGCCAGTTGGACCTGTAGAAAGAAGTTTGACATCAGTTACACAAGTAACAGGCATCTCTATAACATATCCATTAAAGGTGGGAAAAAGATGGGCTAGGTAACGGATCCTCGGCTAATTACTATTTACTATGACGGGTCAGGTTGCCAGGTTGGCCTGACCCAACAACACCCTTTTTGTCCATTTTCTGGATTTGGTAATTTGTGTACTATCAGCTACTATATGATTAAATTAACTCTACTAACATAAGAATCTTGTTGTTTCTGTTACATAAAATGATATAAGATGCTGTAAGCATTTGAGCACACGTTAGACCGAGTTTTGACTGGCTAGACCCATTTAGATTTTAGCCCCTTAAAGTATTATACCCATTTGATGTGTTATCAGACGAATACTCCTTAATTGCCACCTCTACTTCCACTAGGCAGTAGCAAATAAAAGAACAAAAGAAATCAAAAGTGGCGTTGGTACTGTTTCGATACAAGGATGTTTGATTGTCTTGGTCTTAATAATCATTTTCTGTATCATGTTTTGAAGTGTATACAGAAATAACGATGTGATTGGGGGTTTCAATTTATGCATGGAGAACTGAAGATGGAGATACTCGCAAATCGAAGAGAAACCAGCGAAATCAGAACAAGTAAGCACAGGCACAGCCTTAATTACTTAAAATATGTGAAAGCATTGAAGCAAAATCTAATTATAAGATGAATCACCTAAGCAATCATCATTCATGTCTGTGTATTTGTAAGAAGTTGGAAAGATTCCCGTGTGCTTCTGCAAGATACATAATGTAAATTGTTTTAGAGGCCAATTCAGTATTCATAAGAATTTGCTCGTTCAAACCAGAAGGGAATGATCTTACAGGATTGAGCAATGCCTTGTATGGAGAATCATCCAACAACAATGTATTTGATTCATTAAAAGTTCCTTTCACCCACGAAGGACCATTTTTCTCCCAAATATTTCTCAGCTCTTTAAAGACGATGAACTTATCACGGTCTTCTATAGTCCTCATCCCTGAATTTCTGCAATGGAATCCACTCTGAATTTTCCACATATGTAACACATCAGTGTCGTTTAAATAGCATTTATGACGATATTCGATACTAGTATTACTCACCCAAGTAAAAAGCAATTTCTTTTTTAGATCTCCGAACAAACAGTCAACCACCGGGTCCAAATTTTTCCTACAATATATACAATAATTTCATATAATGCACGCTATGAAAAGAAGAAACTACGTGAGAGAGAAAAAAAATTAAACCAAACAGTACTTCTTCATCCTTGAAGACCAAATGCCAACATTGAATTTCTCGAAACAAAAAGACAGGAAATCATCCAAATATGGTCTCTTAAATACTGCATAAAAAGTAAGTTTAGTAAACAACAATTCATGATATATATATATATATATATATATATATATATATATATATATATATATATATATATATATATATAAAACATAAATAACATTAGATTATCACAATGAAAACCAAATCATACCTGCTTCACCGTGAGAATATTTATCCGCTTCAACATCTTTTGGACTAGGGAAAACAATATCTGCCAGCATCCCATCTAACTCAAAAATAACAAGCTTTATCCCCGGTGTCGCCTTAGTTATCTCTTCGTTTTCACTGGGATTTACATCAACCTTTTGTTTCTTAGTTTTCTGCTTCGAAGTCGTATTACTTGCGCCAATCTCAGTATTAACAACTTCTGGGCCTTTCTTATCATCCACATTATGATTTGTAATATCACTTAATTCCGTCTTATTGGTAATTTTTGTGTCAAGAACTTTAGTTGTACTCAAGCCATCTATTGCATTTACCTTATCCTGTATGTTCTCACTTGTACTCAAAATGTCACCCGAAAGAGGACTCTTTTTCTTTTTTGATGCTGTAGTATCTGCGGCGGTTGTACCTGGCCCCGTTTCACCATTTTCAGCTTTCAAGCTTTGTAAGTTTTGAGGAGTCAAAATTTCTCCTATGGTTAGACAACTGTTTACTGCACCATTCACATTAAGATTTGCAGTTGCACTCGACCCCATTTTTCCATTGGCGGCTTCTGCGTGCTCTTCTTCTTTTGACACCATCTTCACATCAGGAAGTGCAGTTTTACCCAAGACCATCTCACCACTTATTGCTTCAGTAACTTCTGTTGCACTCGAGCCTTCAGTTGCATTTACCTTGCTCTCAATGTTTTCACAAGTACTCAAAATGTCACCTGCAACTGTCTTCAATTTCCTTTTTTTCTTATTTCTCTTTTTCTTTTTCGGTGTTGTATTATTGGTTGTCGTTTTACTGGAAACCATTTCGCCACTCACTACTTCATTGACTTTAGCACTCAAAACGTCACCTCCAACTTTCTTCTTACTCTTCTTTCTCCTTTTCTTTTTTGGTCTTGTATTATCGGTTACAGCTTTGTACGGAACCGTTTCACCGCTCACTATTTCATCAACTTTAGCACTCAAAACGTCACCCGCGACTGTCTTCTTTGCCCTTTGATTTCTTTTCCTCTTTTTTGAAGTTGTACTGTCTGCTACAGTTTTACCCGAACTCATTTCACCAGTCACTGCTTCATGAACTTTAGTACTCAAAATGTCACCTGAGGCTATTTGATCAGTTGCATTTGTACTTGGAATTGAACTCTTTTCCTCAACTGTAGCGGCTGAACTTAACACCATCATCTTCGGATCAACGGATGCAATTTCACCTAGGCTTCCAGGATTTTCAGTACCTTCTCTTTTGTCTAATGATTCTAGATTTTTATTCCGTTGTATCTTGAGCTTTCTTCTCCTATTCTTTTTTCGTGTTGTGACCTTAGCAGAAACTTCATCTTTATCAGTTTCCACCACTAAACACTCCTGAACCGGAGCTGGACTTAACACTGTCATCTGCTGATCAACGATGGCAGCAGGACCTAAAATGTCATGTGAGGCTGTTTTATCGGGTGCATTTGTACTTGAAATTGAACTCTTTCCATCAACAGTATCAGCTGGATTTAACACTATCATATTCTGATCAGCAGTAGCAGGTGGCCTGCAGATGTCTTGTGAGGCTGTTTTATCGGGTGCATTTGTACTCGAAATTGAACTCTTTCCATCAACAGTAGCAGCAGCTGGAGTTAACACTATCATCTTCTGATCAGCAGTAGCAGCTGGACTTATAATGTCATGTGAGGCTGTTTTATCTGGTGCGTTTGTACTCGAAATTGAACTCTTTCCATCACCATTAGCAGCTGGACTTGTCACTATCATCTCCTGATCAACGGATGCAATTGCACCTAGGGTTGTATTTGGATTTTCGGTATCTTCTCCTTTGACTAATAATTTCTTTTTTGATTTGAGCCTTCTTCGCTTTTTCGGTTTCTTTAGTTCAGTGAGGTTAGCATCACCTTCAACTTTATCAACTTCCATATCTACACACTCCTGGACTGGAGGCGACACTACTACTTCTTCCATTCTAGCTAGACTTCTACAGTAATACCTAAGAGAGTATCCAACAACAATATAGTAAAACATAAACTCAGCTCTAAACCTGCATCGCCATTTTCTTTTTAGCAAAGAGGGTGTTTAGGATTGCTTATTTTTACTGCATAACTGCTTATATACTTTTTTTAAGCAGATAAGCAGTTTGAAGTGTTTGGAACTTTGGATCATTCCAAATGCTAGTGCTTATCTGCTGGAGCAAAATGCTTATATGGGATAAAACTAAAATTACTTTTTAACATCATACATATCCAACCAAAAAATCCATTTCGAACAAATTATGTTTTAATGTTTCTAAAGAGAGCACATTATTCTTTGGCCTTATTGCATTTTATACAAAATAAGCCAATCAAATACTGCACTGAAAAGTGCTTATTTTTTTTCAAGCCATAAGTACTTATCTACGGAATGCTAGCAACTGCTTATTTTTATCCACTATTCTGTTCGTTGCTTATAAACCAAAATCAGTTTTGTGCCACCTCTGTTTTTTTTGGTGCAAAATAAGCACATTTGAACAAGCTTATTTCAAAGTGCTTATTTAAGATAAAACTAACATTACATCCTAGTACCATAATAAAATCCTTTACGAATGAATCAAATATGATATTCCTAAAAGAACACATTTTTGTTCGGTCTTATAACATTTTTTTATAAAGGGTATGTTTGTTGAAGCTTATATGTGGGCTTATGAGCTTATCTCATAAGCTCCGGCTTATATTGAGACGCCCAAAAGCCTCAAAAATAAGTTTAAACAAACAAGACAAAAATAAGCAAATTCAAAACAGCATCTTATATTTAAGCAGCTTATTTATAAGCAATCTCAAACACCATGATAACAAAAGTTAAGCAACTTTTAAGTAATACTAGCAATAGAACAGTGTTTGAAAAGTACCTGGTATCTATATGTTAGTTTCCGGACGGCTGTGGTGTGGAGTTAGGGTTCAGAAAACCTGACATTTTAGAATCATGATGATGATGGTCGAATGTGTTTGGACCCTCGAGTTTTTCTTTTGTTTAGTTTTAAGCCTCAAGTTTTCAAAGGTTTAAATATCCGCACAAACTTCTCAAATACACTGACGGTGCGTCGGTGTGGTTCTTCGCCGCTCCACATTAGCTATATATATATATANTAAAAAAAAAAAAAATCCAGCCAAACACTGTTTTAAAGTGCTTATTTCTAAGCAAGACATAAGTATTCATCTACGGAGTGCTTGTAATTGCTTCATTTTCGGTTTTTCCAATGCAATCATAGCATATCTATCAATTCTAACCTCACATCAGCTAACCTCTTCGACCCGTTCATAAAAACACACACATGAAGCCTTCTAATTGAGTTACAGTATACTATTGCTCCTACCAAATATCGCTATTATTAGACATCTCAACCCAATGGAACAATATTGCTAAATCAATTTTTGAGCATAAACAGTTCTCAACGCCAAATGTACAATCTATCACAATTCATATGAATAAATCGATTTGTATCATTAAAATTATATAATAAACACAGATATACACAAGAAAAGTTAAAGCGTGATTGACAAGATTGATTAATTCCCCATGTCGCCCATACTATCACAACGGAGAAGAAGCCTTCGGGTTTGGGTTTGGTAATCTTTCGCAGAAAAACCATAAGCATCAATTTCACCGGAAAAATCATTGTCACGGGTAAATTTAAGAACAGAAATTAAATTCTTAATTATGTGAGGCGTGACAAGAATATGATTTAAATGAAGAGGCTCGTGAGATGTATGCAAGAAGCTATGTGCTGTATGAGTTAGAGTGACCATTGCCAACAAATGCAGATGGATAAATGCTTGAATTACTAAAGGAAGCCGAGTATACCTGTATTGTCTGCCAAGTGAGAAGATGCTTTGGTGTCCATGTTCCAAAAGGGATATTGAGGAGTCATAGTCTGAAATGCTTGCGGAAGCATGGTTGCTTGAGACTGAAATGCATTCTGCATATAGGCATAATTCTCTGGAACATAAAACGAACCCCCCTGTGGACTTGCAAATTGGGCCTGTGGTACAGCAGGTGGAAACATAGGCAGTTGGACTGGGAAGTGGGCGTGTAACTGGGCCGGATGAGGGGTGGCTGTGGAGGAAAAATGGGTTTGTTGAGGCTCGGCCATTAGCTTGGTTGAGGTGGGCGTATGACAATTCTGTTGATGGATACCAGTTTGATAATAAACGTATCCCATATTGGGCCCATGTGGAATAACAAATGGTATAGGTTGCAAGCCAAAAGTATGTGAACTATGGTGAAAATTGTGATTCCCATAAGAAGACACTGATTGTGTAGAGGATTTGGTATTAGTTCCAGTCCGAGAAGACATCCCTGAGCCCTTTTCATTCATACAAGTGGGTTGAGTGGTATGATTAACATTAAATAGGCAGCATTTAAATAAACGACAGCAAGCTAAAAACAATTAAATATGCGGCAGCAAACAGTAAAAAAGAATTTAATGACAGCGAATATGATACCATGTTAAGATTGATTAATTCCCCATGTTGTTAGATTAAACATAAATCGAGTATAAATACACAAGTGTATCGAGTAGCATCTTGGGTCAAAAGCACATACATAGGAAATAGTAAACTGGCTACGGGCCTTGCGCTAATAGTGATTACCTCATGCAATGCAAGCAAAATGTAACCTGTAAATTGCCTCCAAATTATAGGGGCATATAACACGTATTTATTAAGTATATGCACAAGTATTCTAGAATGCGACTAGAAATGTTTGATTTTGTGATGTTGCGTGCTGCCGCGAGTGGTTTTAAAATGATTATTCTCCTTTTACCTCTTTATAATATTAGGGGGTGTTTGTTTAATCTTATAGTACAGTATAACATAAGCCGTCGGCTTATATAACATAAGCCACAATTTTGTGGCTAAGCCCATAAGTGCCAAAACAAGCCACAAAATTGCGGCTTACGTTATATAAGCCGAACTCATATAAGCTAATAAGCCCATGTATAAGCCGAAACAAACACCCCTAATTTAAGTTGTATTAGTAGGCCTCGTTTTAGTAGTTAAATTAAATTTTGCACAAGGCCCCTGCAAACCTAGAGACGAGCAGATATATCAATTAAACTCATGATTAAAGCATCAAATTAATTAATTAAAGCACATTTGACCTAATAATCTAAATTGGAGACGTCAATACCGGCGGTGGTGTAGCGGTTGCTGCGATGGAGTTGCGGTAATGGCGTTGTGGAATTAGGGAGTTGAAATGGTGGTGTGATGGTGATGGCCTGACATTCTACAAGTTTTATTTATGTTCCCAAACGGAGGGATTCATAAATAAATATCATAATTAAAGACACAAGTGTATAATTTACTCTTGGATTAATAATTTATAATGCAATCTATGTTGTCATCTTATTTTTACTCAATATAATTTTTGATATCTTGTCTATATATGGACAATGTATGTGTTCAAAAAAAAATATGGACAATGTGTTGCGACTTGATCGATTATGTTATTGAGCGAATCTAGCCATCGTATCATTTCTACTACAAAGAGGCAAAGAGCATTAGCTTTCTTTACTTAGAATTCAATTTAACTTTACTTCAGTTAACTTATTAGAGGTGTCTAATTGATACACTGCTAGTTAAGTGCCACACGAGTTTTTTGTTCGTGAACTCATTTCCTAAAACTTTATATATATAATATACGAGTCGGGCGACGGTCGGCCGCGTTGCGGCCTCGCGGGTTTTTGAACGGAATATTTTTTGCTATTTTTTAGGA
Organism: Artemisia annua; assembly: GCA_014162995.1. Lineage (NCBI taxonomy): Eukaryota > Viridiplantae > Streptophyta > Magnoliopsida > Asterales > Asteraceae > Artemisia > Artemisia annua. The sequence continues at coordinate 34,375 of LBNU01037925.1, read as the reverse complement.
ATTTTTTTGTATACCATAAATAGGTCAAGGATAGAGGTAAAGAAAACCAATTAAGATAACTAAATCCACTTGTTAATAATCACTCGAATACAATCTTAATCTTGTCATCTAATGGATACACCTGAGGTAAAACATAAGCTAGACATTCTTAGCTTATAGTACATGAAGTTCTACAACATTCTCATTGAGGGTTTGGATCCAAATAGACTATCAATACAGTTTCATAGAAAAAACCTCGATACCCCCTAATAACAATTTCACCTGAGCACCAAAATGTTGGAGGATGAAGACTTGTTGCCCGTTGACTTAATGGCAGATTTAATTATGTACTTGAAGAAAACTAATACCGAAGACTCCGTCCGTCACCAACAACCTGGCTCTTGTTTCATGCCTGATTGCTCGCTATGTCAAATAATATTGTTAAGTAATACAATTTTAATATATATCAATGATCATAAACATACATAATAAGATATTATATATCCTTATCAAATAAAAACTCTACCAAATGACTTACCATGCCACATTCAGCCGCATCAACAATCAACACCGCCCTATCAGCAAGCCTTAGAGCAGCCGTCATCTCATCTGAAAAGTTCACGTGTCCAGGTGTATCCATGATGTTACACATATAAGACTTGGAATTACTATGCTCAAGAACCAACGACATAGGAACTGCTTTGATAGATATCCTTCTCTCCTGCTCATCGACCCTCGTATCCGTATACTTCATATGCTTCCCACTATTATGATCAAAAGTCGAAATTTGATGAGTCTGCTCAACGAACATATCCATAAAACCCGTCTTCCCATGCTGCAAATGCCCCACCAACGCAACATTCCTAACCAAAGTCGGATTCGACATAAGCCCCAATAAAAACTGCGTAGACACATACGTCAATGAATCCTTAACACCAACTTCAAAGTTGATATCCTTATTGGTCCCATTCCCGCTTGATGAAGTGAACATCATTGTCTGTTAGTTATCATACATGAGAAAACCACCACCACACTATATATTAGGATTTCATATATTACTTTGAAAAAACTATGCATCATAAAAAGTAGGGAAACTCAAGTATTGAGGCCACATGACATTAAATATGGTTTAGTTTACACCAGAATCTGCGATTATTACACCTTTACATTACAAAACACTTAATGAAAAGTTATATATAATTCAGGTGTCTTTATTTTGCAACATATAAGAGTTTGATTTGAATATCTAACTTTATGCCCCTGGTACCGTGTGATTTTGACCCGAAAGTTTACTATATATGAATTAATGGAAAACTGTCGCTTCCAATGAAACATCCTTTTCCACTATAAATGAAAATGCATAAGATTGAAAAGAGTGTTACCTGATTTTTAATTGAGATAATGGCATTAGCAAGATCCTCATTTAGTGATACAGGCAGTGGTGGCCTTACTTTCACCACCTGATTGTTCCTAATTCTTTATTCAAGCCGGTGAGTTGAACTCCCACCTGCTTTCACCACGCGAATGACCACTGGTATATGTCAGAATCAGGTAACGTTAAGGTAAAAGCAAAATGGATACGGAAATTAAGATTTGACGGTATGATTATCCGTTTGATACAGTTCCAGGGGAAAAAGGGAATTTTTTTATTTATTACTACGTAATAGTTATATCTATCTCGCCCAAAAGCAATGGGGCCAACATCAGTTCCGATAGAAAGCTTTTGTTTTTTTTGTGCAATCCCATGACATTGTTCCATTTCAACCCTAAATAGCACAATCTAATAATAAACATGCGTTGCAGAAAAACAATTTAAAATTTATATGAATAGTGATCTTGTGCAAAATAACCTTAAAAAATCTTACCAAATTACATTTTATCCGAGTATAAGCTTTTAACTTTGTTGCTTCTATGGCTCAAAAAAAGTTTTTAGAGGCATAGAATATAATTGACGGGAATAATTTATTGGTAAGAATTGTTATAGATTCTACTCAGGAGGATTAAGAAAGGCCTTTTGTAGCTTAATTCATTAAAAAAAAACCTTCAGTCCTGGGCAGCCTACATGACAAACCAAGATAAGCTCTAAAGCAGTGAAGATCACATCCAAACACCCTAAGCTATTCTATGAATGAAGATTACAATTGCATCTTCTTATAAGTGCTTATTTTAAACATAAAAAAGCTATCACTATCCTCATTCTCAACCACATAAATGCACACCACATCAGACACATCCACCAACACCTTGCTTAAAGAAAATATACATACCTTTCGTCTTGAAGAATTCGCAAGTTTGCCACATACAATCCTAAAAACCAAAAATAAAAACCCAATCAACACCCACGTAATCAAATTATCTAAGGTACACAAAACCCATAAAATCATACAAAAAAACCCCAAAAATCAAACCTTTAAATCATCAAAAGAACACTCACATAGTATTATGAAGCCGCCCAAAAACAACGGCCAATTAATTATTCTAGAACACGTATCCAAGCACCTTCACATCACCTGTCAAAAAATATTACAGTAACAAATAAAGAGAAACCCATATCAATCCTATTAAACCGGAAAAAAATTACATAAAAAATTGAAAAGCTACAATAACTAAAATATAGACCTTACACAGTACAAATCTCCCCGTTTGTAAGATTGTTGAGAAACCTTTATGAAAGAAACACAAACCCATAACAATGCACTGAGATTTGTGAAAATCCTCTCTTGAAAACCTGCAAAATCAAAATATTACACATGAACCCTAGAATCCATCTAATCTAAAGAGAAAAAGTATAACCTCTAATTTTTTTCATACAGCTTTGACGATTACAATTCAGGGTATGATTGTTACCCTCGCTCTTCTATTATGACGATATCAGATGTGTGTGAGAATAATCTGGAAACTTTGAGATTTATCAAAGTAGAGGCGGTGGAAAAATGTTGGAGATGTATGTGTAATGGAGGGCCAAAGTAGGCACAAAGATGACGGGCCAAAATAAGCCCAAAAAAAAGCGGAGAACCCATACCATACACACTGTTCACAGAACGACAGCGTTTCAAACGCCTTTTAATATATATAGTAATTGTGATCCAATATATCCTTGGCAGAAGACCATCGGTGGGCTGGACCTTTTTAAATAGGCCTAAACTAATAAATAAATAATATGTACTTAAATCGAGAAAAAGGTAAATGCAAAGAAAATTATAGTATTGTTTTAGCCCGAACTTCAAATTTGTGAACTTTTAAGAAGTTCCAATTTAGAATACTTAACTAAACTTGATGGTTAATCAGTGCCGGCTACTTTCAAAGAACAATGCCCAACTGATTCTTTATATTTTATTTGTTGCTAATTCGAACCTTCTTAATTAGAACCACAAAAGTTGGTACCCAAAATTTGCGTTTAACTGGACCTACTTTCAAAGAATTAACACAAAGCATAAATGATTTATTCTTTTTCATTAAAATTCTGACCTTTTATTGGTGAAATCAATAAATAAGAAAAACAAACATAGTTTATTGTCATTTTTGCAGTTAGCCATATAGAATGCATATACTTTACGTACATACTTATAATATAGGTGTGATTAAAACCAATTCACACCCTAATAAAAAAAAGTTTTTGCTAATGATAGCTCTAAAGGTTGTGTTAAAGAGATATATTTTACTACAGATGTAATCCAATCACAATCAAATGTTACTTATGCATCAACTATTTCCGGAATTATCTTCACTTTTTCCGAGATAATCATCCAATGAGAAGCACTCATATGTGGGTATTGTAGTAAAGATTATTTGCTTAATCACAACCCATTGAATTATCGTTAGCAAAATCATTTAAAAAACAACATTTATATATTCGTTTTCTCCATTCATTGTATTTTCACTATTTTGGCATGAGTGGGGTTTGAGAAAACAATATCTAACAACATTATGGAGAGAGTGATATTGTATTAAAATAGGTATGATATAGATCGTGGTTTTTATTGTATTGGGTGTTTCTTTTTTACTCAATGGGGAAAGATAGTGGAACCCATCAATTTAATATTATTATTTTGTTAAAAGGGACCCACTTTTTCCACTAATGGGTCTATATCCCCAAGGCAAAAAATTTAAGCCCCTCCCCAATAAGATGTTCATATAGGTGTGGGCTCCACACATCCTCTTAGCTAACAAAAAAAGGAAACAACCCGGTCCCCTCATAGGCAAATCACTTGATCAAGTGCACACATCACTAATGTTATGGTCTTCACCATATTAAGGTTGTATCGATGTGTAGTACTTGCATATGAAACTGTAAATAAAAGCTCATCGTGATATTCATTTGTACTTCTAAAAAAAAGACAGAGTATGTTGTTGTTACCATCATTGTCTATAGTGGTATCCATTTTATTTAACTCAGTTACTCACAGAACTAGTGTAAAATCTTTTTTAAACATAAAACCCATTCATCGTGCATACTTTGTGTAGTTTGTTAGACAGTAATTGATAAAACTACCATACAGGATGTCCTTATGTCTTTACATAGGTTTTAGACATTTTGACAAAACTACCGAATGAATTTTGATCAAAGTCAGATAAATCAATGTGGGTCCTTGAATAGTTTAAGAAACTTCATATCAGCCCATAAAGTTTTTCATGGGAGTGCATTTTCAAATATATTAGGCCTTTTTTGACGTTGGACATGAGAAAATGCGTGTGAGACAGTTGTAAAAGTGATGGGTTGGTTTTAAGTTGAAGTTTCATTTTTTTTAGACTTGGTCGACATGCTTTTCCATTCCCTTTTTAGTATGCTTTTCAACTAATAACTATTTTTCTCTATTTCATTTATTCTTCTCTTCTTTCTCTTCACTCACTGATTGAGACTCTAGAGAAACCAAATGTCACGTATGTCAAACATAATGAACTAGACTCGAGAGATACCATGATGACCTTCCCACTAGGGGCGATTTTTTTCCCTAACATTCTCTAATCGTTCCTCATCAAAATTCATCTAAATCCTTTAATTCTTGTAACGAATTGATCATTCCTAGTGTTTAAACATTGCGTTTATCATTGGAATACTCAAATCGTTGCTAGTTTTTTAAGATTTAGATCAAATTTGGTGATTCGATTTAGGGTTGTTAGGGTTAAAATCGCTTTTGGTTTTATATTTCGATCTGATTATTTGTTTGTTAAAGTCGTTTAATCGATAGTTCAATTTCTAGGGTCGATATTTATTCGTTTCTTTGGTGATGATATAATTCCCTAAATCGTTTTAGGGTGTTCTTAATTCGTTTTGTTTGGTGTTTTCAACCATTCGTTTTTTTTTATCGATTATTGGGTTCGTCTCATTGATGTATCTATTGATTGGTCTGGTGTACAAGGCGCTGCAATACTTTAAACCTTCTTAGGGTTGGTTATTCTTTGTGATCTGTTTGGATGGGTTTGTGTGACGTTAAACCTTTTGGTTTACCATTCTTCTTGTTTGGTGTTATGCTAGGAGTATTGTAGTACGTGGTTGTGTTATGTTCAGTGGTCGTTGTGTTGGGTGTGATTTGCAATGCTAGTCGAACCATCATGGACATGTTTGTGCTTTCTACGTGGTGTTTTGGTTCGTATTTTGCTGGAGGTTAGATTTGGTAATCCTATGTTCATCCGTTAATGGTTCTCATGCTTTGGTGATTACTTGGTTTTGATTCTAAACTTTTGGAGCAGTTTGTGGCTTGCTGCTCTATCGTGGTTTTAAGTCTCACCAGCTATGTGGAATTTGTGAAGAGCTAGGATTGATGTGGATGATGGTGGTGGGTGACAGGTGTGGGAGTCTTTCTTCATTGGAGTGTCAGGCGACGGAATGTGTGGCGTAAAAGGTTGGGAGTAGCTGTTGTTCGTGGGAATCTTGTGATGCTTGTATTTCTTTGTCTTTATTGGTACAGAGATCATATATATAAAGTTGATAAGAATGGTGTGTCATTCTTATATAGTGGTTGTGGAAGTGTCCTAAGGGACTAAGATGGGGGATTCACCCTCATCCATTGTACTTCAATGTTTTTTGGTTAATATATTTTACCGGGGTGCAGGATTACTCCCCTTTACCCAAAAAAAGATACCAATTTTAGGTATGTGAAACATAATACACGACGCGAAATGGTGTTTTTCACTTTTTTGTATTGCTTCTAAAAGGATATACATCTACTGTAAAAGGATTTTAATGAACATTCGATACAATAACCAAAAAGTTGTGGTATGTAGTATCAAGTCTAAATTTAAATAAGACGGGTGAATGTCTCTATGCCGTTAATAATAGGGTACCACATGAAGTTTCTTGTTAAAGGGTTGAATGTTAGTTCAATGAAAAGTTATGTCAAGAGTTTGATATTTGGATTTTGGTCGTAAAATAGTAACATATTTTTTCAAATGTACCGAGTTAGTACGTGTACAATTTTTTGTTCCACTTAATGTAACGTACTTTCATGTTTTGTTCCAATTTAGTACTTGATGATGACGTGTCACATTATAAATGGTGACACATGTCAGAATTTCAGGTATGTCACGTTATCATCACGTACTAGATTGTAACAAACATGAAAGTACGTTACATTAAGTGAAACAAAAAATAGTACACGTATTAACTCGTTACATTTAAAAAAGTACGTTGCTATTTTACGACCAAAACCCTTGATATTTTAATCACCCATTTATGGTTTTAGGATACCAGTGTCACTTTCAAAGATTAGCTACCGTCTTTCTCTTTTGTTTTCTCTAATCAATAAAGTTACGTGAAATTATTTTACTGAAACACAAGTCATATGTACATTAGATTATGTAGTCAAAGAATTGTAACGTAAGCTATTTTGTAAACATACCAACATCCAACAAGGCAAGGGATATGAAGAACGTATCTTAAAATCCATCTATGACGTTTCTGTTTCTAAAATGAGTCCAAGAAAACTTTGCTATAAGAATTTTTTATAGTATAAGATTAAACATTTCATTAATAAGGGTTTTTTAATTCTATGTCGGGAATAGTTTATGCTGCTTCGCATTCTAAGGCTTTCCAGCAATAAATTACGATCTAAATAAATTATTTTATTAAACACGCTTATTTTTATATCTGCACTTTTCACTTATTTTCAGGGAGAAATTATTAAAAACATCACCCTAATTATTATATTTATGAGTATGGATCTAGTGAGAAGAATTAATGAAATGAGAAGAGTGAGAAAAAATTATAGCAACATATTTCAAATAAGGAAAGAGAAATAATAGGAGATACATCTATTTTTCATGGGTGCATCTAATATTTGTGGTTGTAATTTCTTCTCATTCTTTTCATCTTAATTATGATTCTCATTTGATCCTAAGTCCATATTTATTGTTTCAACTTTCAACAATAATTAGTTACATTTGGTATGATAAGGGCATGAATACACTTACCCACTGGGTAGTTTACCCGGATGAGGTGGCATTCAGTCATTGGGAGAGAATGAATAAAATCATTAATTGTGTTTTTATTCCTTTCATGTCACATATTACAAGCAAGCATTAATTGTGCTTTTAGTCACTGGATAGGTTAAGTTTTCTCCGTATGATAATACTTAAGAGTTTTATTGAACATAGGTAGCTAATATCTATTACCCAACTAGAACAACTTTTTTTAGGTTCAATTGAAAGGAAATCTAAGACAAGCGCCATAAATCCTGAAAATTCTATATATTAGAGCAAATAGCAAAATAGTCTATTGGCTTTATTTATTACTCCGTATGATACAAACCATCCGTACGAGAAGTAGTCAGAGATGACCTAGTAGCGAAATGATTGTTACTATACTATTACCATTAGAATATGAGTTATCAAGTTCAAATCCTGCTAGATACAAACAACTTGCAAGTGGCCATGCAAACTTTTTGAAAAATGAGGGTTTTACACGGTTTGAGCATGTTTGACTGTGGTTTCTAACTTCATGATCAGTAGGGAAATAAATTGAAAACCATAATCAACAAGAAAAAAAAAAAAAAAAAAAAAAAATCCCGTTCATGTCAAGAACTGTTAGTATGAACCATCTTAAATGTTCAACATTCTAAGTTCTAACAAAACCATACATGAGATAGATGATTTTGCTAAACATTTTACTGTGATCAAGGGCGGAGCTATGTGGGGATTAAAGAGGGTTGTGGCTCCCCTACAACTTGAAATAGTATGTATAGAAGTGAACCTTTTTTTTGTGTAGTACTTGTAATTTAGAATAAGATTTACTAGTTTTGCCCCCTTAAGTAAATCTATATACATTTGGCCTTCCCAAAATAAACCGTGTAGCTCCGCCAATGTACATGATTCATCTTTGAGACAATTTAAGTCAATGGCTTCTAACATTAATGTCATACGGACAAATTACATCACGAATAGTTTGAGTCTAAATTTGTACATAAACGTCAAACGTGCATTTCGTTGTCCCAAACTTTGATAATTATATGCTACAATACCTAAAATTAAAGGTAAAATAAATACATTTAGTCAACTCTTACATACAACTAACAAATACATTCATTTTTGAAGAATAAGTATAACTAGTATTAGTTGATAATTCAGAATCCATTCAGCTTTTACATTAGTTTGGAAGAGATTTCAGACGCAAAGGTTAGTTGATTCATTAGAAAAAGGAAAAATGTAAAAAAAGAGTTTAAGACTTTACGTGGTGTCTTAAATGAGCTGCCGAGTTAAGTTGAACGTTCACTGCCATAAATAATCCTTTTACTAAAAAGTGTGAATTATTCAGCTTGGCTAATTATCGTACGTTTTATATGTGGGTGGGAGCTAGTAAGGCGACTAGTGAGTGTTGAGCCACACCAATCAATTCATTTTATTCATTAGTTATATACCTCATAAGCTAATTTATTAATAATATTTTAAATTAGCCCTCTTGTTATTATTGAAATTTTAAATAACTTAACCAATCAGATAAAATATCAAAATAAATTTATTTGTCAATTTTTTGTTTTTTTATTTAGTTTAGTTCCAAATTCTGTATTATAGTGTTAAGTTGAATCATGAGCTAAAAGAGCTATGAATTCACTTTTGGAACGATGTTTATTGTTATGATTTTCACGTTAAATTCGGCCTTTTTAACTTCTAAATCTTTCGTCCACCCTAATTTTATAAACCTTGTTCATTAGGTTAATCTATGTTCATGCACTGTCATTATCGTACGTATTAAACCAATACAATATTCTATACTGTACAAAACATAATGATGTGTCGGGTCAAATACATATTTATTAAAGAAAAAAAAAAAAAGAAAAAAAAAAAAAAAAAAAAAAACAAGATAATTTTTTTTTTTTTTTTTTTTTTTTTTTCTTCAAAAGCAAGGCCTACTATGGAATAAAGCAGTTGCAAGCCAAAAGCCTCTTTGCTCAAACTCTTCTTTCTCCAAATCCACCATTCTCATAACAAACAACCACTTTTTTCTTCATACACACACTAAAAAAACACCACACACTAAACACAAAAACATCGAAAAACCAAACCAAAAAACAAAACAAAAAAACAATGGGAATATGTTTATCAACAACAAAATCACCACCATCACGTAAACAAAATACCAACCCAAGCAACAGATGGTCACGTGTTAGATCATCTTCTACTACTAAAAGAAATGAAGATGCCATGATTCATGAACATGCAAAGGCTGCTGTTGAAATGTTGTTGCAACAACAACAGCAACAAACTAATAATGGTGGTGTTGGTTTGACTTTTGATCGCTCAACCTCGTTAAGACATGTTGGTGCCAATTCTAAAAGATATCAACCGCTTCCTAGGAGTTCGAGTTCTCGGGCTAGGTTGGGTACTGATCCTCTTGTTCCTGTTCAACAGCTTTTGAATCAGGTTTGGTTGGTTTTATGTATTTCATATTTTCATGTTTGTTGTTTATTTGTTTTCTTGGATCTTATATATCATTGTTTTGTTACAACTAGCATGGTACACGCGCAAATGAATTATAGAGAATACTTCTAGTGTTGTTTTTATATTCTTTTGGATGAGGTATATACTATAGAGGGTGATATATATGTCACAAACGGCTTAGTGGTTGTTCACACGTGTGCTTGAGGTTTATGTGGTAATTCAGCCACATACCATTCTACTTAACATTTTTTTGTGATTATATATTTTACCCGGGTAATCCCCTTTACCCAAAAAAATATACAGTATATTGTAGATTCTTATTGGTAGTATAGTATAGAGTTTTAAGATTGGAGTGAGGTTTGGGATATCAATGATTTACAAAATAGTAGTATAGATAATGTTATAGTGCGGTTTATATTTGTGGCATAGATGCTGGCTGGTGTGTGATCTTATATTAGTTATGGCATAACTTTTGTTTGTAGTATTTGTGTTTAATGTATACTACAAAATAACGAAAGCAACTTCCAATAGGATTTTTTTGGCTTCATTGCAAAATAGGAGATAGGATCTGCAAATGGAAATTAATGCGATCATTTGGTAATTTAAGATTGAAAGTTGTTTTAATTAATGTAATGTATGCATGATTATTTAGTTATTGTTAGGATACTTTGGTCTGTCCGGATGTTAAAACTTTAAAATTTTAGTTGCAGTTCAGTGAAGGCTTTTACTTGACCTTTAAACTTTTGTTATGTTCAGAAGGATGTAAATCTTGATGAATTGGAGACCAGCCATATTGTCCTTGTTCATGGAGGCGGTTTTGGAGCCTGGTGTTGGTACAAAACAATTGCACTCTTAGAAGAATGTAAATTCAGAGTTACCGCAATTGATCTAATTGGTTCTGGAATTGATTTGTTCGACACCAATAGCATTAAAAGCCTTTCACAGTACGTTGCGCCTCTCACAGATTTTCTAGAAAAGCTTGCAGATGGAGACAAGGTCGATTTTCTTATCTACAGTCGAGTTTTAGGCTCATATTCTTTGGTTTCTTTTATTACTGCCTATTTGACGAAGAAACAAACAGAGATCTTACAATGCTGATTCTAGCTTATTTTACAGCCTAAATATTTTTCTGAAGTTAAAAGATTGAAAAATAAATAGGGCATTTAAAGTAAGTGATGATTGTAGCTATCCTTGTCAAAAAAAGATTCTGGCTAACAATTTCACTCATAAAAGCAGATGTAGCAATAAGCAGGACCATTTAAAGGTAGTTTTTTTTATTGGTTGAAGATGCTACTCCGATTAATTATATTGTTCTTGTGGGAACACCATTTATTTGATCCATTAGGTTTGAAAAATAAACTAGTTTAATAGTGATACTTTGACAGAGTCAGTAAGTTGATACTTGATAGGTTCTGTAGAGGACTTATCAAATTAGCATATGACATTCACATTCCAATTAGATTATACCGACTCTAAACGCTTTCCTCATTTCAATTCACGCAGGTGATTTTGGTAGGCCATGACTTTGGTGGTGTATGCATATCTTATGCAATGGAGCTATTTCCATCTAAAATTGCGAAAGCTGTCTTTATCGCCGCTTCTATGTTAAAAAGTGGACAGAGTACTCTGGATATGTTCTCCCAAAAGGTTTGGCCCCTGATCTATAATTATTTTACTGTTCTATCATATTAAGAACTACTACGTATGTGAAACTTGGCTTATATTTAAGTGTCAACTTAATCCGGATCTGTTCTATAATTTAAAAATGCGTAAACATTGAAGTACAAGTTTAAGCTTTCATGGCCCACTAAATTCTGCTAGGAATCATTCAGTCACCTACTCACCTTGCTGGCATGTAATAAGGAAGATCAAAAACAATTATATAAGGTGGGTGGGTGTTTACATCTGCACCTGCAATATTTAATTAGTTTTCGTAATGATGACCAAACAGTTGTTTTTGACAACTTTAAATGCATTCATGTTCTTCTGTTGCTAATAAAAGAAGTGGCGCATATAAAAGTATTTGATGTTGGAAATGGTGCACCAATTCACCCTAAAATAAGAAATGTTTATCATGGAATTTCAGTAAGGAAAAATCGCACATTAAGTTAATCTTTTCTGATTCTTTGAGAATGTTACATAACTGATGCACTAATGTCTTAAATACTTGAACTCATGGGCCAACACTAACGATTCCAAAGCCCCTTTAAATTTCTTCAAATGTAGCTTTCCTTCAAGTTATAAATATGGAGTATTTTAATTAAATTGGCATATGATGAATCTATAGAAATGAACTTATAAGGTAGACGACTTTATATCCAGAATGATATATCAGTATAAACTATATTGCAGGAAAATACTAACGATCTTATGCGGCAAGCTCAAAAGTTTCTCTACACAAATGGAAATAATCTGCCTCCAACCGCAATAGATCTCGATAAAATGCTCTTAAAGGACCTTCTATTCAATCAGAGTCCTGCCAAGGTATGACAATGACTAACTGAGATTTGAGACCTTTAGTTCAGCAGGCTCTCAAGACTTTATAGTCAACCAAATGTGCAAATATATTATCAATATATAAGATTCATGTTCAGCTAACGTGGATTTATTTCTAAAATCCTCATCATTTTGACACATTTCTTATAATAACGCATTCAATTGTCTGTTTCAGGATGTAGCATTAGCTTCTGTTTCAATGAGGCCAATTCCATTTCCACCTGTTTTGGAGAAACTGTCTCTTACTGATGCGAACTATGGGTCAGTTAGACGGTTCTACATAGAAACACCAGAAGACAACGCCATTCCCATAACTTTACAACAAAGCATGATTAGTGAAAGTCCACCTGAAAAAGTTTTCCGTCTCAAAGGTTCTGACCACTCCCCTTTTTTCTCAAAGCCTCAGGCCCTACATAAGTTACTAGTCGAAATCACAAAAATCAAATAAACTTATAAATTTCTCTGTTACAAAATCACCCTTCCATCAGTATAGTCTACCATATTTACACGATCCAGTAAAACCAGCACATAGCCCCGCCAATTAACTTTTGTCCTAGACGTTTAAAGCTGCACAGGTTGCATGATTTTGAGCAGCCGTGCATATGCGCATTTGATTCAGATTTCTTTCTTAAATTAAAATAAATCTTGTTTGTCGAATGGCTGCTTGATGTTTACATACGCATGGAGTTGCTAAGAGTTCAGCCGTTTTGGAGGTAATATTCATCAGAGTACATTCTTGGTCTCATGTAATAAAGATCTCATAAAGCAGATGGTTTATAAAGCTTATGTTATTGTAAATGTATAATTAATTCTTTGGTAAGTTTACCTTGGTGTTAGCTGCTCCATTTTATACATGGTTCGATAGAAATATCCAACTGTTAGTTATAGTATATCTAAAATCTGTAATTCCCCTTTGTACTGATAAACTATAAAAAGCTTTTGAAAAATAAATCAAAGTTTTTGTTTCTTGGTACGACAGTATCAGCAATAAGGGCCGTTCACTTGTTTGTCCGGTGCCATGGTATTGAAATAGCGATCATTACTTGTCTACTCGGTTTATGCAAAACAAAAGCTCTTTTACCCAAATAAGTACTTTGTTTCTTATTTTGGTAAAGACCATAAAATAACAACTTACTTTCTCCATTTTACCGAGATGAAACACGTACTTTTTTATTAACATTTAAGCCAACGAAACTTTCAAATATTGTTCTGAGGTCAACAAAAAAACTAATTATATTAAAAATAATACTTGAAATGACTATATTACCCTTGTCTTCTTAAAATATACCCCTCATCTTCTTCCTTCCGGCTTTTCTTCCAGCTTTCTACTTCACACTTTAGTCCACCAACACCCTCTCTCTTTTTTCTCCTACAATTGAGAATCATCACCATCGTCCTTCAACCACCGTCAACCACCAATCGCCACCACTAAATCCGATCACCATCAACGACCCAAACAACTCATGCAACCCAACAACCTTCATTCAAA
>LBNU01037925.1:3102-13954 GCA_014162995.1 Artemisia annua | reverse complement strand
CTTTCATATACTTACATACTTATCCACTTTCCGAGAGCCAAAACTTACAAATGTTTCGAAACTTATTTAAACCTAACCGTTACCACACAAGTAATAATAAACGCAAACACTTGAAAACACTTAAATCTATTTAAACACTTTTGAGTCATGAGTACATAAAATTGTAAACTAAGAATTGTCGTACTAATCTAGGTTGCGCGTTTGATCTACCACCATCTAATTGAATCTATTGCATCACTACCACTACTGTCAAGGTGAGTCATAGCCCTTCTTTTACTTATTTCGAACTATTTTAGAGGAGATGCATGCTCGTTTTACTTACATAATTTACTCGTTTATCTTAAACATTTTATTCGATTGATGAAACACTCTATTTATTTATTTAAATATATTATATGCTACAAACATTAGATATCACCCAATTAAATGATTGGATACCACCCAATCAAATAATTCTATACAAATATTGGATATCACCCAATTAAATGATTGGATATCACCCAATCAAATAATTCTATACAAATATTGGATATCACCTACTTAAATGATTGGATATCACCCAATCAAAGAATTTTATACAAATATTGGATATCACCCAATTAAAGGATTGAATATCACCCAATCAAAGGATTTTATACAAACATTGGATATCACCCAATGAAATGATTTTATACAAACACTATGGTCTTACTCAACTATCGACTTGAGTAGGAAGATGAAGCAAACTATGGGCGCATAACAACGTAGCCCACGATTCATTTTATTGAAAATATCAAACAAACTCGAAACTTTTTCAATCAATTGTTTTATATAAACTCTATGAACTCACCAACCTTTGTGTTGACACTTTTTAGCATGTATTTCAGGTTCTTAAGGTGATAACTTACTCTTGGAGGCGCTTGGCAAACGGCATGGCATGGTCATAGAAGACTCTGATAATATTTTTGGACCAAATCAAATATCTTATGGGCCTTACTTCCGCACTATTTCTGAATGTTGTAAATAAAATACTCTGATTTATGAAATCTTTTTGAAACAATTGACGTATAAACTGGTCTTTATACTTTGTGTTTAGATACCAATTGAGTAGCACCCCAGTGACATGTATGCTTCCGCTGGACCCGATTTCGGGGGTGTTACAAGATGTTACTAAAGCTAGTTTGCCTGAATTTTGTCCTAAGGTAATATAGTTTCAAAGTTGTCATCCAGGTTACTCAAGTTCACGGGTTTATCAAATGGGTTACTAAAGTTTCAAAGATGTTACACTAGAGTTACTCCCAAGGTGGGCAACCGGTTGATAGTCGGTATCTCAAACTAAAACATATTTCACCTCAAAGAAGTTACTAAAGTTTGAGAAAAAGTTCATCCAAGTTACTAAAGTTTCAAAACTGTCATCTAAGTTACTCAAGTCCACGTGTTTTTTGTAGTCCCTTTTGTACGCTTGGTCCCTTTTGTTGCATAATCTTGCAGAATCTATCCTTTTGGCCAACGGGTGTTTGTAATTATTTTCAAAAATCTTGGTTTATATGTTTTCATCCGCTATTTATATGTTTTATATGTTGGTGTACGTTTTATACGTTTTGTACATTTTTGTATGCGATAACGTATCATTATTAGTGGCCCAAGCCCATTAATCACATGCTCGGATCAAGCCCAAACGCCAAATAGTTCGCGAAGTCAGCATTGACTAGAAAAGCATAAGCCCATGCTAAACTAGGCCTAACAACTCTTTTCAGGTAGCATAGTACATGCACAAAGGACGCATGACACCTGTCCTCCTTGTCTGCTCTCGGATGATCAACACCTGGCTCTCTAGCACCCGTTGATCATCCCCAAAGGGTTTATCTCTAAACCCGACAAGCCTCTGTAGGTCCAAAAGTTCTGGATCTAAGTAGCCTTAGTAAGACAATAGATACCTTGGATAAATCCAAACTATCTATATGAGAAACTCTTAATAGTGTATACTTGATGTTAACGCGGAATATTAACACAAGCAGTAAGAATAACACAGAGAATTACTAACTTTGTATTTACTATTAAACTAGAAAACTTGGCATTGAACATTATGCCGTAGGGTTCCTTTTATACACTAAGGAAACCCTAATTCTACAAAACGTGTGAAAGGATACATGCAAATCTTCTCTTAAGATATCTAACCGTGTGCATATCATTTCCTATTATATAACTAACAACTTATTCTGTTTTTCATAAACAGAGTTAACACACATACTACTAACAGACTTAACTAGACTGCCAGACTTAACTTAGTACTGGGCAGTATTAACTAGCTACCAGACTTAACTAATATTACGAAGAGACTTAAGTCTAGTTACAATAATTCCCAACAGCCTCTCAATTCGGGTTTTTTTCTTTTGTTTTTGTTTTTGTTTTTTGTTTTTTGTTTTTTTTTGTTTTTTTTTTAATACTTTTTTGTGCGTCTTTCTACGTTTTTATGTGTTTTTTTTACATATTGTATGTTTTCATACGTTTTTATCCGTTTTATCTGTTTTTATCCGTTTGTACAAGGAACTGAAAGATAGTGCACCCGTCTCTTATCACAACAAACCCGCTATCCCCCAGATTGATCGCATGAAGATGTTCGTCTATAAGGAATATAATCCATAATTAGACATTAGTGAACAGTAATACAAACCCATTGCCCCAAACTTTAGTAACTTATGTGAACATTTTTGCAAACTTTAGTAACTTATTTGTCTGTTTAACCCATAATACATCAATGCCACGTAGGATTTTCACCGGTAACTCTAGGTTACCCAAAACACAATAACAAATTTAACCGGTTATATTAAGTTGAGTAACCTGGATGACAACTTTGAAACTATATTACCTTAGGACAAAATTCAAGGCAAACTTTAGTAACATCTTTGTACAAAAACCCTATCGTTATAACATGGGTGTTACATAAAGCATAGTTGTTGGAATTGAATACTTAGTAGTTTAATGAATAATTAAAACACATAGTCACATATCAAGATATTTTCAGTTTTTTATCAGTTAAGAAAAAAAAATATAATTAATAATAATCTAACTTTCCTTTTTTTTAGGTTCTTGGAGAGGCTTGCACAATTCTTGCGCCACATATCCTGTGTGAATACCTGTATGAATTAAGCGAGAAGTTTAACGGTTTATGCTCTTCCGTGTGACAGGTACATTTACTTACATATACGCTTTTTCTCTTACATGTTGAATTTAGTCCCTGCTTATCTTAAACCAAAGCTAATATTATGAATGTTTATTTGATTTATAGAAAAGGCAAATCTGATAATTCTTGTCAGGATTTAATGTAACTTTGAATGTTTTGGCAGGTTGTTGGGTCTAGTGAGAAGACGGGCAAATTATTATTGTGTGAGGCAACTGAAGTGGTTATGAGGAAATGCTTTGATCTTTTGGGGATCACTCCTATCTTTAAAATCTGATAGTTAATGTTACCTTTTTCTTGATTACCGAGTGATCATTTGAGAATCTGAAAGTGGACTGTAAGCTGCCATTTGGAGCATAACTATGGCAGCATTTTGATTTTTGCCCTTTGTTTCATATTTTAATCATGTCCTATGGTTATGATAATGATAGATATGTTATGATGGCTAGGCAATCTTATGATGTTGGAAGTTTATCCAAGTGTCGTGTAAAAATTTCTCTGCATTTTCCAATTGGTAAGCTTTTTTATGTCTTTCACGTACAGATTCTTATTTTCGAAATCAAGTTGGTCCATTTAGTCAATGTTGTTTAAATCAGTTTAGGTATTAGTGGAGTACTACATGGTGCCATTGTGTTTAGTCTGATGCACTTCACTTTAATCTCTTGGCTACTGATATATAGCTTATTCAGTTGAAGTGTATGACTATTTTACAAGAGTTGTATTATCAAACATAAAATTGGGGGTAATAAAAGAAGCAAAGGTAGTTGTCAAACCTCTTCACAATCATATCACTTGGTATTTCTAATTGTTTGTTTTTCTAAGTCCGTTACTCCCTTAACTAAGGGATGCAATTTAATAGTATTATTACTTTTTTGATGGGGCCCATAAAATTCCCTTGTTTCATTTATATCCACAAGGCTTAATTTATCAACCTCTCCCCATTTAGATGCTTATATAATAGTAGGACCCACATACACCCTTAGCTAAGAAAAAAAAGAAACACCCCCTAACTTTTTGCTCTAGCCGAGGTGGGATTGTTGAATTGTTGACGCAAATTGACATATTGTAGCCGAATGTGTTTAAGCTTTTGTGTTCATGTTAGGACTTGTCCTGGTCTTCCAACAAGTGACATTCATGCATGTTTGTATATACTTTAGGGTGCATTTGGTATGTTAACATGAATTACTATGGGTACGGGTTTAATTATATAGTTGAATGATAATAGGTATCATTAACTTAAATTGATTTTTGAATTATTTTGAAGATATGTGTATCTCTATTGCTAACTTCAAAGAGTATTGTAAACCCACCTTGTTTGATGGTTTTGAGTGATTCCTAATTCTATGGGTGTCATATATAAATTTGAAACCCATTCATGTATATCAAACACCTATTATGACTATCACTTTCATTTTTAATATCCATACCAATGAGCCAAACACACCCTCACTTTACATGAGCGAGGTGGATTCTTGACGCAACAACAAAAGCATATTCCCGGTTGCCGATCACAGGTTAGGCGGATACTATGTCCCTTATAGTTCAAATGTCAAGTAATAATTTGTCTCTAAAACGGACTGGGTCAACAAATAATACAATAGCGTAAGAAATGTGATTGGGCAATTGAGATTTATTATGCAAACAATAAAAAGTAACATAACTTCAGTTGCTTGCCATCAAGAATTTGATTTCAATCGAATTATATTGTGAAAAAATGAGCTTTAAGACCAAATTACACTTTAACTTAATAAGTGTCGGTTGTATTTTAACTTAAAATATCGACCACATTGTGACAGTTGGAATAGGAGATCTTGGTATGTTCCAAAACCATGTGTAGCCCACGTGTACATTTTGCATTGTCACATGGCAACCTTTTGGATGATGTTTTTGGATGATTGTTTGCTCCTTTTTTAATAATAAAAAGGATTTGGTTCTTTGTTATCTTTGACGCAAACAAAAACGATTTGGTGAAACTTTAAGTGGTGCAAATAACCATAAACTAGTCACGCCAATATTTATAAAAATCGATAACTTTATCCGAGTTGTGTATTTGTGGTGATAGACTCAAACCTCGAATATTGATCATGAAAAAAAAATTAGAGTTGCATAAGAAAATAAATAAAGATATAAAATTTTAGAGTAAAAGAAATCTAGTTAGACTTGAAAACTAAGTAAAGTTACCGTTATACATTGTCAACAAATTATAAACTCTTATGATAGAAAAAAAAAAAAAAAAAAAAAAAAAAAAAAAAAAAAAAAAAAAAAAAAAAAAAAAAAAAAAANATCAACTAAATCACTTTTCTTGTTTAGTTTTTTCTTTTATTTTTGATACTTAGAAACGCGACCTTTTTTTGTTTCACGTAATTATTTTTACTTCATTTTTCTTAATTTATACTCGAAAACAGACGACATTAAAAAACCAAACAAAAATAGTAGAAAGTTTACAACACAAATTGGGTGTCGGTGAGTCACTCACTTTTCAACATATTCCACACACCACCTGACCCTTTCTCGTTGACACTTCACTAATCACAACTGCCCTCATCTTCCCAAAAGAAAAATAATATATATATATCCATCAAATTTCTTGATTCAAATTTGTGCTTTTTAAGCCTGACTGACCATTGGTTTCTTGACTCATTCAGGGCTTAAAAACTGAAATTTGAATTCAATCAGATTTCCCAAAATTGAGTGTTTTTTTATGCAATTGAGTGGATTTCTGACATGGGTCTGTGCTTAAATAAGCTCAATTTAGCTTAATCTAGTGTTTCTTGAAGCTGATCATTAGTTTCTTGATTCAGTTAGGGGTTTTGCTTAATTGGGGTTAAAAAAGATTGGATTTTGATGATCATTTAGGCTCATTTTTGGGTTTTTGGATATAATTGAGTTGATTTATGACATGGGTTTGTGCTTAATTTAGCTTAATTTTGAGTATTGGATTAGTACATGTGTTTGTGCTTAATTAGGGGCTAAAAAGATTGGATTTTGAGGATCAACTAGGCTCAATCTTGGTTGGTTTTTTGGTGTATTTTAGTTTGTTTATGAGATGGGTTTGTGCTTATATTAGGTTAATTTAGTTAGTTTAAGTTGGTGTTTTGAGAAAGATTAGAGTTTATAAAAATGGCTTGGAAGAACAGAAGTGGTGCAGAGATGAATTCAAGAAACTTGGTGTCAAGAAAATTGACTATTTTCTTATGTATCAGTTGCTTTTGTGCCGGAATGCTCTTCACCAACAGGTTTGATACCGAAAAGATAGCTTATTTGAAGTTTTATAGGATATAGGGGGTGTTTGGGATTGCGGCATTGATTGTTATATTAACATTGCTTAATTAGCTTATTGTGTTTAATACTATGTATAAGCATGGGGTGTTTGTGTCAGCTTATTTGATGGGCTTATGAGTTGTCAACTTTAGCTTTTGAACTATACTATGTTATAAGCCCAAGTGGATAAGCTCATAATAAATGAGCTTATTAGATTTTCAAGTTTTCTGTAAGCTTGTAAGCCCATTAGATTAGTTAAGACAAATGCCTTAGTGTGTTTAGGATTGCTTATTCAAGCTGGTATTATGATTTGTCTGCCAAGTTTATTTCGAGAAATGAGTTAATAGGCAGTTTTAATCAACAATACCAAACACCCCCATAATAATGCATTGTGCATAATATGTATCAAACTTTAATAGGTAATGAATGTTTTAGGCTCTTGAACTTGAAAATGTATCTTTCTTATCTTCCAAAATTGAAGAATTTATATACTTTAAGGAAGTGGAACCCAAATAAGCTAGAACTGCTTGATTGCAATTGGGATTCAATTATTTGATCATATATGTAAAGTGGTTTAAACAATGCAGTTATTGTTATTTAACCATAGTGGCTTCACTCTAAAGGTGAATGTGCTTTAGAAATTAGCTTATGCTTGCATACGTTTAATATGCAATAGGGGCACATATGTTGCGGTAACACTGATGATGCTAGTCTCATCTTCTCATGTTAGATATATGCATGTGTGATGCTTATTACTTTCTTTGTGGTTATAGAATGTGGATTGAGCCTGAAGCTAAAGACTTATCAAGACCAACCGGAACCGAAGCTGAAAAGCTTAAGTTAATAGCAGAGGATTGCAATACAAAATCGGTGAGTAATTGAGCACATACTTTTCATCTCGTTTACCTCTAAATAGTAAATAAAGTTGTTTCCCATTTATATATCATATTAAATTTATGAGATTTCGGATTTTGTCAGAAGAGTGTAAGGAGGGATTCTAAAGACATAATTGGGGAAGTTTCAAAAACGCATAATGCTGTACAGTAAGTTCTTTTTGCATATTCTTCTTCTTGATTACCTGTCTTTATAGCATATGCTCTGCAAAAGTATCCATTTTAAATATATCACTGGATGCAGAATATTAGACAAAACCATTTCAAACTTGGAGATGGAATTAGCAGCCGCACGAGCCATGCAAGATTCTATAGTTACAGGGTCTCCTATATCAGACGGCCTTACTTTACCTGAGCCTGTTAAGAAAAGAAAATACTTGATGGTTATTGGCATTAATACAGCTTTTAGTAGCAGAAAGAGACGAGATTCCGTTCGTGCTACTTGGATGCCTCAAGGTCAATATCATTTGTGTAATTTTCGATTAATGCTTGTAATATTATTGCAATTAGGATCATTAAAGTCTTTTCATACCACCATTTCAGGTGATAAACTCAAAAGGCTCGAGGAAGAAAAGGGAATTGTGATGCGATTTGTAATAGGTCACAGGCAAGAAGAACAGATATAATGATCATATTGCTCTATATATGCATAATGATAACAATTCTTATCTAACGAACTGTTTACACGCAGTGCTACGTCGGGTGGTATTCTTGATAGAGCTATTGAGGCAGAAGAAAAAAAGCATGGAGATTTTTTGAGGCTGGAGCATATCGAGGGGTACCTTGAATTATCAGCAAAAACTAAGAAGTACTTTACTACTGCTCTTGCTATTTGGGATGCAGAATTTTATGTTAAAGTTGATGATGATGTACACGTAAACATAGGTAAGTAAATCTTATAGTTGCGCAAGATCTTGTGTCTTTCTAACATTATTTGTCTAAAAGAAGTTGATATGCTAAATGAAGGTACACTTGGAGCAACATTAAGTAGATATCAGTCGAAACCTCGTGTGTACGTTGGCTGCATGAAATCTGGTCGTGTTCTTGCTCAGAAGTAAGACAAACCTCTTCCGTGTCACTAGTTTAGTACTCGATTTATGGTTTTGCAGTCATTACCTCATTAAGATAAACAATGTTTATGTATGGCAAGATGTTTTCCTTTTTTTAGAAAGGCAAAGTATTACAATATAATCTCACTATATGTAATACAATTCACCACACTTGTCCGAGACGGGACTTGAACCCACAAGCTCTTGGTTAAGAAGTTAAGAACATCTCACACCATCACATGGTACCGCTAGGCCACAGGCCCTTTGGTGGCAAGATTTTGTACTTATAGAGTTATAGGTGACAATATGGCCGGGTTGGGTGAAGGGTCAAAATATTATGTTTTTATAGGACAAGATTTATTATATAAATTTCAACATTGTATACAAATTTAAGATTTTTATACTTAAGTTTAATTTCTTTATATAAAAATGTCAGTTTTGAAAGCTGGTTTCCAAAGGTATTATTGGTTACCAAAAGTCCAAAACGGAACACAAAGACATCTTGTAATAACTTGCAATTATTGAAACGGGACAAGTTAAAAAGTATCTTGATATTTTTTGCAAGTAAGAAATATTTTTTGCAAATATCCCTTACTTTTGACTATTTGATCCGTTATTAATAAGATAATATTCTAATTCACCTGGTTTCACTCAAATAGTTTAATGTTACCACCTTTACAGAAACTGGTTTCTAACGGTGTTCTTTTGTGACCAGAGGAGTAAGATATCATGAACCAGAGCACTGGAAATTCGGTGAGGACGGAAACAAGTATTTCCGTCACGCAACTGGACAATTATATGCTATCTCAAAAGATTTAGCTACTTATATCTCGATAAACCAGTAAGTATCCCTTTTCTCCTTTTTAATCAACTATCGTGTTTCCGGTCTCATTTGGGAGCGTTTGGAATGTTTTAGGCACGTATTACACAAATACGCCAACGAGGATGTGTCGATAGGATCATGGTTTATTGGACTTGATGTGGAACATATTGATGATAGGAGGCTGTGTTGCGGAACTCCACCTGGTAATAATTATAATACGCGGTTTCTAGTTTCATTTTATTGTCATTTGTGTTGATTATTTTAAGCACATGGACGTGTTGTGTCATTTACGCGTAAAGTTATGATGTCTGAATTGTAACAAATGGATAAGTACATTGCTATATTATGCACACAAAAAACCCTTTATGTATTATCTAATGCTGGTGTGTTGTAGATTGCGAGTGGAAGGCTCAAGCGGGGAACGTATGTGTGGCGTCGTTTGACTGGAGTTGCAGTGGGATTTGTAGGTCAGCTGATAGGATTAAAGATGTTCACAAGCGGTGTGGGGAAGATGAGACCGCTCTATGGAATGCATCTTTCTAGGAAGGTAAAAACGAGTTGTGACATGATGTTCATGTCTGTAAAATATCGAGAGATAGAAGATAGAGGTTGCGTGCACAAGGGGTTCGGCTCTATTTTAGCTCAAGAGAACGGTACCCCTTGTCAAGGCACCCTATATAGAGTTAAAAATTATGTTAAACTTTGTGAAGTTAAGCAACCATTTTGGTTACTTTGAGTTTTGATACAAACATAAATATGTGTGTACAATATGTATGTGTGTTATTCACTAGGTGTCCATACCCATATGGATACAGCTCGAGCTCGACTACCTTTTTCATAATAGTGTATGAGCTTGGGCTCGTATATTTAACAATGTTCGGGTTTGAGCTCATTGTTTGCTTAATAGTTAAACTATTTTATTATATACCTAAATACCTGATATGGGTAGTTCGTTAGATTTTCGACTTGGATACCATCTTTTATCTCTCTAGAGTCTAGATCGTATACGATGTTATCCATGCTTGTTTGGGTTCATCACAAACTCAAGGGCGGGACGACTAGGTTGACAGGCTGGTGCTGGGCACCCCCAAGAACCATCCCAAGCTGACCTGATACAAAATATATTGTGTTCGAGTAGTAGCTTGCAGTAGTTGATTCAGCCAAATCAGCGTATATAAAGGAACATTTTTTTCATCTCATTAGTATAGCCAGCTCATCTATCCCATAACGATCGACATAAATATATCAATTTTACTAAATCAAACAAATTATATATGCACTTGTGCAACTTGCTTGTTCCAAACACTGTTACATATTTTAGCAGCCTGCCTAGTCTTATTTGTCTACCATGTTCCTGGTTATTACATGATCTGACTTTGTGACAAGATTGTTATTTAGTCAATTTAGAATAGGTACTTGCTACTAGGTTTACTTAAATACTGCTATGACATATAGGTGCATCATGCTGACAAAGTGACATTTGTTATTTTAGTCAATTAGAGCATTTAAATTTTTTGCTAAACAAGTCATAGTTTTCATGTTTCAAGTCTTAACAAATCTGGTCTTCTCTTATATAGTGCAACTGAAGGATGTTGTAAGATTGATTAGTCTACACCTTAAATTAATGTTGTATATAGTTGAAATATATATATATATATATATATAT
>LBNU01037922.1:9064-22207 GCA_014162995.1 Artemisia annua | reverse complement strand
GGAGATCATTGATCGAGTTCTTCCGCGTGCAGTTTCGAAAGAAAAGAAGTCAGCATCTTACCCTAACACGGCAGTCAGTGAGTGAAACAATCTTCAGAAACCAACAAGAAAGATCGACTGCCGAGTCCACCGTGAGCGCCTCTGATCGACACCATAACGGCACCTGACTCCCTGAAAGCACCAGTCTCATCAACGAACGAATCGCTAAACCTTAGATGATTTTAGGAAAAGTCTAAAGTAGATCTGAATACTTACGCAGCGGGACGCCAGCGGCAACTTTCTTGTGGCGTCGATGTGATAATGCTAAACACTCATGATAAGAAGTCATGATAACCAGTATCAGTTGGCTAGGTAACAACCAAAAAAAAAAAAAAAAAAAAAAATTGTCAGCAATGTTACCGTGACCGCGCTAAAGAAACTGTTACAACATCGCATGCCTCTTGAAATAGAAGCATCTTAATGTAAGTCGCACTACACAGTCTTCCAAAGAACATGTTACTCCTCAAAATAAAACTAATCCGATAGCATCTAAGTTGGTTAGTCATAGTGTTACTTATAACATTAACTTAGGTTTCTGTCTTACAGGTTTGTATGTCTAGCAGGAGATGCTAACCCACATACTTGCATTGTCAACCCTCCAGACCTCTCCGCTGTACTCTCCGCGAAACTCGATGCCGTCTTAATTAGACGCAAATTATGTGTCCATTCGCCTCTAACTAACGCAAATTCTAAGCGTGTCACGAAAACGTCTGAATGCTTCTTTCAATTCAAGGACATAGTTTACACTTATGTCATTTTCTATTTAAATCTTAGACAAAAATCATTAAGCACTGAATTGACCCAACAATGACATATTTAGTAAAACATGTATACTTAGAGAAAATGAATACAAACTAAAAATGAAATGCTATATATATTTTGAATATTTAATGTTTGTCTTATATATTCATTTATATGCGTTTGTTTATGTTCGTCTAACATCTTTATGAATCTACATAAACGAACATGAAAACCCTCATATTCTTGTTGACATGAACAAGAATTTTATATGTTCAAGTGCTCATGTTAATTTATTTGTCAAATTAAATTTAAATAGACAAGCACAAAAAAGCTTTTCGTGGTCGTCCAATTCATCTATATCCTTACATGTATCAATGCACGTATATTACCTTTATTGTAAACATATACTCCGTAATTAGTTTTCATGTTCTCACATTTTCGCATGCTGCATAAAATAATCAATTTTTCCATATTGACAGTGACAACAAAGCAAACAAACAAGAGTAGATATGGGTTGTGTTACAAAGACCTCTCCCGTTCACAAAAAAATACAAATCTTTTATACTTTGTACCCTTTTTTCACCTATTGTTTACGATACAACTTAATTTTTTTATCAGTTTTTGTTTTGTATTTTTTGTCAGTTTAACATTTTTTACTTATTAAACTTTATAATTTTTTTTCACACTTTCCGTTTCACAGTTTTATAATATAAACAAAACTATAAAACTAAAAATAAAAATTTAAAAAAAAAANAAAAAAAAAAAAAAAAAAAACCGTTAAACAAGGGGTATAATTTGTAAAAAAAAGAAGGGTCTTTAACCAAGGCTGTCAAGATCGCGATCCCGCGTGAGATCGTTTTTGTCTTTGCAAGATCGAGATCGTAGTCTGACTACAATAAAACAAAGTTCAAAATTTTTAATAGTTTCAATAATTAATTCTTTTAAAAATTAATTACCCATGTTTTTAAATAAAATAATTAATTTATTAAAAAACTTAGATCTTGTTTGAAGTTCCACTCATCACAGTAGTCTGACTACTAGTAATTTGTGGATTCAATAGGTAAGCGGCGGACGATAAGTGCATTACTAGTGCAACTCTTAGACATTATGAGACTCATGGTACTAGAGAATGATCTACTAGTGTCATGTGCCATATTTTGTCTCATCTTATGCCTTGGGTTAGGGTCTGACTACAAACTTGATTAAGTCATCCAATGCAAGAATGTGTGAAAATTAACATAGGTTTGGCCTATAGAGAAAATTCACCTTGGGATGCAGTTCACCTATGCCTGACATAGAGCAAAAAGCAATTACAATGTCCTCGCGTACGAAGAAGCATGCATACATCTTCGTACAACAAGTTAAGAAATAAGTTTTATTAACTTATTAGGTGCATATTTTATTACGATAAAACAGTAAAAGAATAACCAAACCCTAGATTGACACCCTCGAAAGGTTATTATACTTCCAAGTATTTCAATCATTAATAAGAACACGCCAAACCACGTCTTATCACGGGAATTGATTAAAGATTATTCAAACCCTAGACCATTTGTAAAAAACAATGTCATTGCATGTTTTTCGCCGAAGCAAATTCGGGTGTAAACCCAACCCAATGCGTTTAAAACATTTGCAAGATATTTGTTTAAGCAAAATCGGTCATTAATAAAATTAGTGCAAAACCTTTAATTTATGTATTAAAGTTCACTAAACGATAATAGGCTCATCATCCACGACAAACATGCATGTATTTTTCATGGATTACAATTAAAAACAATTAACACAATGAATAAGCCAAAAAAACGAAAGATTTGCAACAAGTAGAAACCCCTCGCTATGTACACGTAAACTCGCAACCTAGGGTTTTCAAGGAATGTTTTTTAAGACTTATTAGGGTCTAATTTATCATAGAAAAAATGCCCTAAGGGCTATTCAACATACATTTTAAAGAAAACAACGAAAACATGCATTTTAGGTCATATTTACGTATTTTTATGTAACCCATATCATCACACGATGGCTCGTGATGCAATTGTTGGAATTTCTTAATCAAATAACATTTATAATCATGAGTACGCAGCCAAATAAACATCCCAAACGGATCTGTATGACGTTCATGGATTAACACACAAAACACATTGTTTACTAACCTCTTGTTATTATTGGGATCAACGAACGGATCTTGGATTCTTCTTGAGACTCGCGAAACAAATCAAATCACAAAGGTAGGTGATCTCTATGAATATCCACACTACACATCGTAGTATACTACCCGAATGCTAGTTTTTACGATTCACGTACTAAAGCACAAAACACACTGTTTTGCTTTTCTTGATCAAAAGTCGACAACCTTAAAGGGTTTATGGTATGCCGATCAGTTTTAGGTGTGTAGGAGGGGAGAGGACTTTTTTTTAACTTGTTGAGGTTATGCAAAGATCTCCAATAAATGAATTAGGCAATTTATCATATAGGCTTTGAATGACTTGGTGAACAAGTTGAACTCTTCCATACACTAAAGTATTTCTAGTCGTATATTATTTAATATGACGTGAGCACATACCAATAAATACTCCCCCGTAGAAATGAGCGTTGTCCTTAAGGCGCACATTTCTATACTTCGGGTCATGCAGCTCCAAGGGTGGTTGGTTGGAACATGGTTATAATACAAAATTTAAAAATCGCTACGCATAAATAGATGAAAAAAGAAAAGACATAATATTTTATACTTTCTTTTGTTTGTCTTCATACGTTCATTTATGTTTATTCGTTTACGTTCGTTTAATCTCTTGATGAATGAACTTAAACGAACACGACAACCTCATTTCTTAATGAGGGAAATAAACAAGAAAATTCGTCTGCTTAAGCAAAAGTGTCAGGTAATATTAAACAAACGAACATGAACAAAGTTTTGTCCGTGTTTGTTCGATTCGTTTACAGCCTTACAAATGCAACAGCTATCTACTTGTATGAATTTTGTCATTTTTGTTTTCTAGAATCAATGTCTCGCAACCACATGCTCTGCACGTGAATCTTTGTATTTTTAATTGTTCTATATATGTCCTACATAGTTGCATTTCTAAATTTGATATAAACTCAAGCATAATAAAACTCTCTTAATCATGTTGTTTTGGTTCAATTCCTCTGATTTATTAATATAATTGATACCATGGAGCGTATAATTATAAAGAAACGTTTTTGTTTATTTTATGTTAGTCTTTGTCTTTGTCCTTTTCACTAAAGTTATGCTTTTCTATCATTGTCTTTGGTGTAAAATGTATAACTCGCACATGTATGTTCAGAAAACACAGCTTATGTCTTACAAATTTCGATAATCTCCTATATTCCCGTATTTTCATATGACGACTTCTGTCAAATTTCTTACCACTTTCATCTTCTCAACACTCTTTGTGCTCATACTATCCCCTCGATGTGATGCTCAGCAAGAAAAGTTAACAAAGAATGGGTCGATTAGAGACAAGAATCATGAAACACTCACTTCACCGGCAAAAGTCTTTCAAATGGGATTCTTCGGGTTGGAACCAAATCAAAGATATCTTGGAATATGGTATTACGCGGATCCAAAAACAATTGTGTGGGTTGCTAATCGCGATAACCCTGTCTCTAGCTCATCAAGTTCCTCATTTCTCACCATTGAAAATGATGGTAACCTAGTGGTGAAGGATAAATCTAGAACGTATTTCACCACAGGTCTACCTTCAGCTTCAGGGTCCGCTTCGTGGACCTTGAAGCTAGAAGACACTGGAAACCTGATCCTGCAAGATGGATCAGGAAAACAGATGTGGTCTAGCTTTAGTTTCCCTACAGACACTTTCCTTCCAGGAATGTACATGGAGAAGGCGATGAAACTAACTTCGTGGAAAACCCAAAACGACCCAGGATCTGGCAGTTATGTATTCCAGAAAGACACAGTTTTCGGATACAACAACTACACCATATTCTATGGAAAAAGGCTTCATTGGAAAAGCGGGTTCGGTCTAGAAAGCAACATAAACCCTACGAAGATGCCTATCGCCGCCATTCACTTGCTATCAAGATCAAACACTACCAAAACCCTAAACAACTCTAGGCTAGTCATGGGCAGTTCTGGTGAAATCCAGTTCTATTATTGGGATTTAACTTTAGGAAAATGGTTTCTAAACTGGTCTGAACCTAAAGACTATTGTGGCAAATACAGCGCTTGTGGACAAAATAGCTATTGCGACATGAGTAAAAAGAATGAATACAATTCGTTTTGCAACTGTGTGCCTGGTTTTGACCTTATTCCTGACGTCGTTACGAGTGAAAAAGTATGCAAGCGAACTGCACCTATTTGTATTGGTAATGATACAAATTTCTTAAAGATGGAGATCGTGAAGATTGATGTAACTTTTGAGACATTCATGGAGTCTAAAAGTGAGCTAGAATGTAAAGAAAAGTGTCTTGGGCTAGATTGTTGCCAAGCTTACTCGTATAGCGCTGTAGGGAACGAAGAACTGGCTCGAGTCGGGGTTCCTGGAGGTAAACAAGGGTGTTGGATATGGTATTCCGGTTCGCAACTAGTTGATCTACAGGTTAGTGACGGAGCTGGTGGACGAATACTTTCCATCCGTAACCCTATTTCAAAAGGTGCATATTTCTTTCTGTATTTTTAACTTCTTGTTCATGTCGATAATATAATTTGGTAACATGTGCAAACTTTATGGTGTAAAAAATGGATTTGGTATATTAGACTGAAAAGCGTCGGGCCGACCATGAGCACTTGTTCCTTAATAATTATAGAAATATTTAATAATACCATCATCCAAATAGTACTGTTATGGTTATTAATCTAATCTTGTTGATAGATGGAATAAAATGGTTTATATATGCATTTTAAATACCTTGTGGGCTACTTAAATATGCGCCCGTTTTGATTTTAGCGTGTTCTTTTTAATTTATTTCAACATTTTGACTCATTAAGAAAAAAATGCTAACAAGATTGACCAAATTGTCACATGTGCATTTAATTTTATAATTTTGTAAACTAAATGTTATCTTCATGGGTTGTATTTTATTTTTAATTTTGCTAGGACTAATTAATGTTATCNCCTTGAAGCTAGAAGACACTGGAAACCTGATCCTGCAAGATGGATCGGGAAAACAGATGTGGTCTAGCTTTAGTTTCCCTACAGACACTTTCCTTCCAGGAATGTACATGGAGAAGGCGATGAAACTAACTTCGTGGAAAACCCAAAACGACCCAGGATCTGGCAGTTATGTATTCCAGAAAGACACAGTTTTCGGATACAACAACTACACCATATTCTATGGAAAAAGACTTCATTGGAAAAGCGGGTTCGGTCTAGAAAGCAACATAAACCCTACGAAGATGCCTATCGCCGCCATTCACTTGCTATCAAGATCAAACACTACCAAAACCCTAAACAACTCTAGGCTAGTCATGGGCAGTTCTGGTGAAATCCAGTTCTATTATTGGGATTTAACTTTAGGAAAATGGTTTCTAAACTGGTCTGAACCTAAAGACTATTGTGGCAAATACAGCGCTTGTGGACAAAATAGCTATTGCGACATGAGTAAAAAGAATGAATACAATTCGTTTTGCAACTGTGTGCCTGGTTTTGACCTTATTCCTGACGTCGTTACGAGTGAAAAAGTATGCAAGCGAACTGCACCTATTTGTATTGGTAATGATACAAATTTCTTAAAGATGGAGATCGTGAAGATTGATGTAACTTTTGAGACATTCATGGAGTCTAAAAGTGAGCTAGAATGTAAAGAAAAGTGTCTTGGGCTAGATTGTTGCCAAGCTTATTCGTATAGCGCTGTAGGTAACGAAGAACTGGCTCGAGTCGGGGTTCCTGGAGGTAAACAAGGGTGTTGGATATGGTATTCCGGTTCGCAACTAGTTGATCTACAGGTTAGTGACGGAGCTGGTGGACGAATACTTTCCATCCGTAACCCTATTTCAAAAGGTGCATATTTCTTTCTGTATTTTTAACTTCTTGTTCATGTCGATAATATAATTTGGTAACATGTGCAAACTTTATGCTATAAAAAATGGATTTGGTATAGACTGAAAAGGGTCGGGCCGACCACGAGCACTTGTTCCTTAATAATTATAGAAATCTTTTATATAATAAAACAAAACCCCTAGCGGTACTTTTGTATTTCGAAAAAAAAAAGAATATTTCCTTATTAGGTAATATTTTAATTATTATTTTTTAATTTAAAATTTTAAAAATTTGTTTTATTGATATACTACACAAGTAGAAGATAAGTACAAAAAAATATAGATAAGATGAAACTAACAACAGGATTAAATTTTTTAAATTATTATCTTTAATAATAAACAAATATAATTAAAAATCATAAATCAAACAAAACAAAGAAAATTATTTGTTTTTTAAGAAATAAAAATATATCATTCAAAAAAAAATTTAAAACTCGCGCACGGGCATTATAACTAGTATTTAATAATACCATCAAAATAGTACTGTTATGGTATTAATCTAATCCTCGTGATAGATGGAATAAAATGGTTTATGCATTTTAAATACCTTGTGGGCTACTTAAATGTTGCCCGTTTTGATTTTAGCGAGTTCTTTTTAATTTATTTCAACATTTTGACTCATTAAGAAAAAAAATGCAAACAAGATTGACCAAATTGTCACATGTGCATTTTTGGTCCCTGTGGTATGGCTAAATTGCAGATTTGGTCCCTAAAAGTTTGAAAGTGCAGTGGTAGTCCCCATTTCGAAGGTTTCGTTGCATGTTTGGTCCCTCACCAACATCAAATGACTAAAATACCCTTGTCTTTTTCTTTTTTTATGTTCCTTTTAGTTTTCTTACATAAATGGTCCCTATGTCTTACCAGATTTTACATATTTAGTCCGATTTTTTTTTTTTTTTTTTTTTTTACAATTAATATTAGTCAGTATGATTTTTATATATTAACACCCACTTCGTTCGCTTTTATACGTCCGATAATTTCTTATGTTTTCATCCGCTTTATACATCTTTCATCCGTTTTTATAGTTCGTCCGTTTTTATACGTTTGTCCATTTTTATCCGTTTTCGTCTTTTCTATCCGTTTCGGTCCGTGTGTTTATACGATTTTCGTTTTCGTCCATTTAATACATTTCCGTCCGTTTTTGTAAATTCTCATCGTTTTTAAAGTTTTTTCTTACATTTCATACATTTTAATCAGTCTTTATACGCTTTTCATTCATTTTGATGTGTTTTCATCCGTCTTTTATGTTTTCCATCGGATTTTATACGTTTTCGTCGGTTTTGGTAAGTTTTACCGTTGTTTATACGTTTTCATCCGTTATTAAACGTATTCTTACGTTTTATTTACATCTTTATCCGTTCGTCCGGTTTTAAACGTTTTCTTACGTTTCATACATTTTATTCCGTTTTATCCATTTTTCTGTTTTTAATCGTTCTTTTTACGTTTTCATATATGTTTATCCGTTTTATATACTTTTTTCATTCGTTTTGATACGTTTTCATCTGATTTTTATGTTCTATCTGTTTATAACTTTTCGTCCATTTTTATCCGTTTCCATATATTTTATCCATTCTCATCATTTTTATACGTTTCATCGTTTTTAATGTTTTCTTTCGTTTTCAACATTTTACTCCGTTTTATACTTTTGATTTCATTTGACATGTAAAAAATAGACAATAAAAATATAAACGTGAGGAAAAACGTTAAATGGATGAAAACGTATAAAAATGACGAAAATGGAATAAAAATATATGAAAAACGGAGTAAACGGACGAAAGTTATAAAACAGATGAGAAATGAAAAAACGGATGAAACGTATCAACACGAATGAAAAAGGTATAAAAACGGATAAACATGTACGAAAACGTACTAAAACAAATGAAAACGGATAAATGTATGAAATGTAAGAAAAACGTCTAAAAAGACGCGAAACGGATAAAACTGTATGAAAACGTTAAGAAACGTTAAAAACTGGTGAAAACGTATAAAAACGGACGAAAACCGTAAAAAAAACAGATAAAAATAACATAAAAAAACGGTTGAATGTATTCAAAACGAAAACGTATAAAAATGGATTAAATGGTATGAAAATGTAAGAAAACCGTTAAAAACGGATGAGATTTACGTAACGGACAAGAAAAATGTATCAAACGGGCCGGAAAACGTGATAAAAATCGTATAAAAACGGACGAAAAAAACAGAAAAAATAGACAAAATGGATTAAACGACAAAACATAATAAAACGAACAAAACATTAAAAAACGTGAAAATGTATTAAAACGAATGAAACATAAGAAATACGGACTTATAAAGGTCGGACAAAACATATAGAAAAATAATACTAATATTAATAGTTAAAAAAAAAAAAAAAAAAAAAAAAAAAAACGGACTGAATCTATAAAATCTGCCTAGACATAGGGACCATTTATGTAAGAAAACTGAAAAGACAATAAAGAAAGAAAAAGACATGGGTATTTTAGTCATTTGATGTTGGTGAGGGACCAAAGATGCAACGAAACCTTCGAAATGGGGACTACCACTGCACTTTCAAACTTTTAGGGACCAAATCTGCAATTTGGCCAAACCACAGGGACCAAAAATGCAATTAACTCTTAATTTTATAATTTTGTAAACTAATGTTATCTTCATAGGTTGTATTTTATTTTTAATTTTGCTACGACTAATTAATGTTATCTTCTATTTCAATTTTAAATCTGTTTAAGTTACTATTGGCACAGTTGTCATTAATACATAAGTAACCTTAGCATCTTTTATGAGAGGTGCAAAGAAGAAGTTTAAAAAATACTGAGAAAATCATTTTTTTTCTTTTTCTTTTTTTATCAATCATAGTGATTCGGCTTCCCCCTAGTATTTATACGATTCTGCCCTTTAGAAAAAAGTGATTCAGTGTTTTATATTGAGGTGACATGAAAATGTTTATTACTCCGTATTATCATAGGCAGGATAAGAGTACTTAATTAGAAAAATTATGTTGAACATATTTATTACCTCTAATTATCATGTTTACGTATTATCAATTACAAATAAGTTTATAAGAAGAAAATATTTATGCCTTGATAATTTGGCATAACATGACTATAGATTGTATGACGCATCCTTGAAACTTTTTAATAGTTGATGCCAAAATATTACGACCCAATAGTTGTTGACTCTAGAATTTGGTTGTCGTAAAGGTAAGGTACTTTATTGGCCACGTTTATTTAGTGTTCTTACTTTTTTTTTTTTTTTTTTTTTTTTTTTTTTTTTTTTTTAACAGCGAGTTAGAACAATAATAAGTTAGTTATTCGATTCTACAGTACTTACCCATAAGGTAGTCCCTGCCAACCTCGAATAATAATCAGTGATTCGATTCCACTACATACCCAGAAGGTAGTCCTTGCCAGCCTCGAATCGACGCATCTATGGGGTAGAACCCCACAAATTCCACCTTGAAGGAAACCCCACGGGGAGACTCGAATAACTAACTTAAACCACCACACCTATTTATTTTATTTTTTTGATGCAAAGGGTGAAATATAACCACACCTGTTCATTGTTGTCTTTTAAAAACTATAATTTATAGGTGAATATATATATATATATATATATATATATATATATATATATATATATATATATATATATATATATATATATATATATATATATAGTTTCTGAAAACAGTCGAAATCTAGTTTAATTTGAATGTTACTCACAAACAAAAAAGGATGAGAAGGACGTACCATATACAACTGACCCTTTAACAAAGACTTTTACATCTTAACTGTACGTGACAACGGTTACATATGACTCAAAAGACTTTTCGGGTTTCTGCAACGACAATTGTAGCTGCAAGAACTTAACCCATTATGCTTGTAATGTTGTTTGCTTTATCTAACCCTGTTAACATCTTGCATTGAACTCATAATCGTTAAGTTTAACAAAAATGATTAAATACATTTTCTCTGGTTATAAAAGATGATGTTACACACTTACACATGAAGTCTTTGAAGGAATCAGTCCTCTTCGAACCCGAAAACCCACACCCTAAACCCCAATCAAAACAGCAACGAATTGGTTTCTGGTTTATGTATATTAAAAGAGGAAACTGATACAAAGAAAACAAAAGCAAACCTACCCTATTTATAAGCTAAACATAAAGAACCATGCAACATGCACCACTATTTCCTAGTTACCAGGGAACAACTAACTGACCCACGTATTCCTAACAACATGGCAATACTAGCTTATTTCCTCTAGACTCGGTCAAACCAAATACTAAGTCACTGACCCATCAAGATTAAACCCAACATTCACCCCCTTAATCTTGATCGATTCCTTTCTTCACCTTGACGTTTAAGACTTTTCCCGGACACCCGACCTTCACCTCGGTCACGTCCAAAATCTTACATAACCCGAATCAAATTCACTACACTTGTAACATCTCACATGGCATCCCATTGGAACCGTTCATTTACATCTTGACTCTTCACGGATCAACGACCTCTTCCATGGCCACATCCAAAGCCACCCGATTTGAACTCCAACGCCATAATGTTTACCAACGTATAGTTTCTCCAATCTCTTCTTGTCTTGACAGCCATAACCTTTACTGATCACCCTTGTTCAAAGAGGCCCCTCCACCGACCAAGAAAACAAGGTCACACCACCTTTTACTGTTTTCTTTCACCCGCCAAACGAACTGAATCCAAAACCACCTGTTTTGACGGATCCTTTCTGTCCGCTTTTCACGCACGTACGTCGGTCTCCCCTTATCACGAACAAGCTGATCAAGNAGAGTTAATTGCATTTTTGGTCCCTGTGGTATGGCTAAATTGCAGATTTGGTCCCTAAAAGTTTGAAAGTGCAGTGGTAGTCCCCATTTCGAAGGTTTCGTTGCATGTTTGGTCCCTCACCAACATCAAATGACTAAAATACCCTTGTCTTTTTCTTTTTTTATGTTCCTTTTAGTTTTCTTACATAAATGGTCCCTATGTCTTACCAGATTTTACATATTTAGTCCGATTTTTTTTTTTTTTTTTTTTTTTTTTTTTTTTCCATTTTTTATTTTTTTTTTTTTTTTTTTTTTTCTTTTTTTTCCTTTTTTTTTTTTTTTTTTTTTTTTTTTTTTTTCTATTTATTTTTAGTTTCTTTTTTTTTTTATTTTCGTTCGCTTTTATACGTCAGTATTTCTTATGTTTTCATCCGCTTTTATACTCTTTCTTCCGTTTTTTTCGTTTCGTCCGTTTTTATACGTTTTTGTCCATTTTTATCCGTTTTCGTCTTTTTTTTTCCGTTTTCGTCCGTTTTTATACGATTTTATCCGTTTTCGTCCATTTTAATACATTTCCGTCCGTTTTTGTAAATTCTCTTTTTTTTTTTTTTCATAAAAAATATTGAGGAAACATAATTCTTCATCAAGTAAATGTTTATCATAGAATACAAAATATTTATTATGTTCATCAATTCAAAATGTTACCAGTTTTTTTTATGTTCATCATAAAAAAATGTCCATCAATACAAAATGTCATCATTAATGAATTTATCAAAGATCAAATGCTTATCAATATTCGACATGTTCATTAATGCTTCGTCCAAACCTACTAAAAAAGAACACTTGTTATGATCATATGACTTTTTGAACTTTTTGTTTATGTTGTCATTCGTAGTTCTCTTATTTAAAGAAATGAACGAGTTTCTATTTCAATGCATGTAATTAGTTTAACGAACAAGTGTCTTAAAAATTAAAGTATAAAGTATAAACTAAATAAAGCATTCTCTAAAAACCTACAACATAATTGTGTCAGTTATGTTTCCTCTAAGTAGAATGACGACCAATATACATAATCTTTAATGATTTAAACAAGATACCGTAGTTATTTTATAAGAAAATTGCTAAATATAGCCTTACATTTAAGATATTCAGACACGCATGTTTATACATTCGATAGTAACTGCCACCTTTTGCGTTTAAGCACTCACAACCGACTTGATGTATAGCAATTATGGATATTTTTGTTTTTTTAAACGTAGTACTTTGGAGGGTAAAGTCCATAAATTAGCAACGTACTTTTTCAATTTTACAGAGTTAGGTAACGAACTTTTTTTATTACCAATATAGTGATTAAAACCGGCTAATTTTTAACGATATAGGAAATATGACCTATTGAATATCCACCTCATTTAAATACATTTAAAATAATTTCCACGTCATTGAATTTTTTACCACCTCATACATGCCTAGATCTAAAAAACATGTCTACCAATTCAATATAGTCATGCTAGACTTATTGACTTTCATTTTACTTAACTTCCCCTATATACATGCCTAGATCTAAAAAATATTTCTACCA
>LBNU01037921.1:23404-40127 GCA_014162995.1 Artemisia annua | reverse complement strand
AAAAAAAAAAAAAAAAAAAAAAAAAAAAAAAAAAAAAAAAAAAAAAAAGCTAGTCAATTATGTGTTATGTATATGATATTATACTTTATTTTTGGAAAGAATAACTAGTGGTAGTACTACATGGCACATCCAAACAAAAGGGAATTACGAAACCATGGAGCCAAATATGGATTATGATATTCTCTAAAAGTTACTATAAAACTACAGATATGTCGCTTTTCTAACAAACCGATATTGTTACATACACCTACATATTGTTACATTGAGCTACATGGTATACGTTACTTTCTCAAAAATTACTTCAATATCAAGATTTCGATATAAAAAGAATTGCAAGTTAAAATCAAATTCTTATTGTCATCAAGTACGATTCATAGGAGGTACTCTTACAAATCAGTTATAATTGTATGTTTTTCAGCAGAAAACAAGTATTGTATTTACTCAATAAAATCTTGAAGATGCTGTCTTGTAGAACTAGTTATAATACTCGTGCACGCACGGGGTTTTTTTAGAAAAATTTAATTGTATAGTATTATCGTTTGAAAACAGAAAATTTTATGTATATTTTAAAAAGTTAGAGTATCAACATATGCGAAAGTAAGAAAAATAGTTAGCAGAAATTGTAAATATAACCGTGGCATCGACCTTGTATTTGATTCTTGAGCGTGTCTCCTTATAATGTTATTGGGCCAAATGTTCTTTGATCACATGGGTATACACATAAATCAAATTTAGTTTAAATTTTTTGTTTATTATATGGATATATTAGAATTTACCCGTGAAAATTATGATATAAGTACAACAAATAAGTATGCATGAGTTTTTCATTATGTATTAATATCAGTTAACATTTTGTAAAAGTTTTATTGGATGAAAGATTTAACTTTGTTTAGCTGACATAGATGTTAATGTTGAGGCTAATGTTGTTGTTTAATTTTAACTATTGATATCATGTTGTACAAAATATGCGAATTTAGTAGCACATAATGAGCGTTGATGGAGTTAAAATATACTCTGTAAAGTTTTTAAAAATGTTTTTCCGGATATCCATATATAAACTTTAAATAATAATTACATGAGTCGTTATAAGTAGAATCGCATATATTTATTTTCATATCACAATAACTCGTACTTACCATTTGATATTTATATTATTGTTAATAATAATATAACTGTATTTAATATTCCAACCCGTGTACGTATAGATTAAACTTTTAAATAGGATAACATGAGTTCTTATTTATATTTAACGTACATAGTAAAAAGATATTTTAATAGATGAAAGTTTAAAACTAATATTTATTTCAAAAGTATTTAACGTATACTAAAACTAATTCGTACATTTATAATATTTTGTAAGTTTAATTGATGGAAGTCTCAAACCAATACTAATACTCATGTAATTGGAAACAAAGTTCATATTATAAAGTGTAGGAGATATAAAGTGTAAGGGGTTATTTGTTTATTATTTAAAGTTATAAAAAAACATGGAGATTTATAATTTTACACTTAACTCCATATAATATATTTAAAATTCAACAACTAATGTTTTATTAATTACCTCCTCCTTTTTTAAGTTTTTATTTTCATAAATTTGACACATATATTTTTATGTGTTTTTTTTCCTTAATCAAATTCTCCACCAAATTTATTAAAGTTTGACCAAAATCAATTCAATTTTGACTTTTTAATAGCCAATCATATTGCTCGATTTCGCATATGTGTCAAAATCAAGCATTCCTATTGGTCCAATTTTTTTTCCACTAAGATTGTTTTGTCAAAAAAACTCCGAAATGATGTAATTCTTTTATTATATAAAAGATACCAAGGACATACGGAGTACACTCTTTTTGACCCTACTATACCATGCTTTGAAAAACCATTGGATAATAAACTTGGGGTGCGTTTGGTTGGAGGGATTGGATTGGATTAGAGGGACCCACGGATGAAATCAATTGTTTGGTTAAAATTTTGGGTTTTAAAATTAGGCATGAGACCCACTAAAAGACACTATTCACAATCCGAATAAATAGGTGGGTTTTATGAAAAGTTGTGGGACCCATCTTTTTATGTGTGTATCTCTCCCTACCTTTTTTTTTCTTAAATCAATACTACTATATTTTATTTAAATATTTACAAAATAATAATTTATTAATTTTATAATATATTTTCTCTCTCCTATCTTAAATCCAAATCTTAATCTTAAACCAAAT
This sequence comes from Artemisia annua, assembly GCA_014162995.1. Classification (NCBI taxonomy): domain Eukaryota; kingdom Viridiplantae; phylum Streptophyta; class Magnoliopsida; order Asterales; family Asteraceae; genus Artemisia; species Artemisia annua. Next base: position 37,914 of record LBNU01037921.1, on the reverse strand, counting down.
TTATATCCAAATCCAAATCCTAATCATAAACCCATCTACAAACCAAACGGGCCCTTGATTTACTACTAGAGCAATAGACAACTCTTTTGGGGATTATATTCAAAGGTAAAGTAATAGACAAATAACAAAAAGATAAATTTCACCGTGAGGTTCTCAGGGGCAAGTTATTTGGACCATTCGTAGGGACGGTTTCAAATCATTGCACGCAAAGCAGAGTTATACGGTATCTATCACGAATTGTACGGTTTGACTAAACCCCGTGATGTGACAATATAAGGGAGATTTGTATAACACAACCCTTAATGGAAATATACTCATAGATCTTTACACGAGAACTACAAGAACCATCATAATGAAAAGACAACTCTTCGTTATTCTCTTTTACAAATCAAAGGCGAAACTAAGGCTGGGTATAGTGGTGACCCGGGTCATCCCCTCACACATCAGCTTTCTTTCTCCGATAACCAGATATGACCAAGTTGCCACAGTCGATGACCTAGTTTTTTTTTGCTTTAAAGTTGTGCCTTTTTGTTTGTTTGTGTTTTGTGAAAATCGATTGAATTTTAGACTGATAGTTTTTTTTTTTTTTTTTTTTATTTTTTTTTTTCCTCCCTCCTCCTCTCCCCTTCTCGACCGACAGTTGACCAAAACACCAAAATGGCCATTACCGACTTTAAAGTCGGTCACCCATTGCCTTCGACCGAGTTTTTACGTCCTAGTGTGCATAGCCTAAATATAGCTGAACAGCTAAACATGTTTAGTTGAACCCATAATATTAATATAACTTTAAACTATTTTTAATCTGATTTTAACTTTGAACTTGCCGTGTTGTACTCGTATCATGATAATTGGAAATAGTTTTATATGTTGGAACGAAACAAGTGGTAAGCCTAGGACATAACAACGTAGTTTCTAAATCATATCAATCTAATAAATTTACCTTTTCATTCAACTATTTTAAACACAAAACTAAATGTTTTTGAATAAATTGTAGTTTACCCTAAGACTAGACACAATTGTAGTTTACCGCATCTTATATGTATCACTTTCACGTCAGCGTGAAATCCCCATTCCACATATCACCACTTTTCAATAGTAATCATCATTAAAAATACCCTTATTGTGATAAGTTTATATTCGACTTAACCCCATTAAACAAAGGTAAAGAAAATAAAAGAAACACAAAGTAAATAAATACATAATTTAATTTCATAAATAATAATAATAATAATAATAATAATAATAATAATAATAATAATAATAATATTTAAATAATATTCAACACCACAGTACATCACACAAAATTGCTGATAAACCGTATCACAGTAAATCAGCTATACTCCCTCTCTCTGTCACCCACTATACATCTTTTTCCGTACATCCATCCAACTGTCAACCAGTAACTTCCCAAATTTACCCTTCCCTTCCTTTTAATTAACCACCACTACTAATAATACTCCTAACTTAATTACTCATTAATTACTTATTAATTGCAAAAACCATTATTGTAACATTTTCAAATCCAACCCGCAGCCGTTACTTTTTCGAAAAAATAATGCTAAATCCACATAACAATTATAAAAAAAATATCCACACGCTGATATATCAGAAAGTGACTAGTCAATATGACACGTCAGCGTGTAAATTTTTTTTTATAATTCTTATGAGTCCAGCCTTCTTTTCAAAAATGCAAATAATAGTTTAACTATCGGTGCGGATATCGTCCAATAACGGTTTTTGCAATTTATAATAATAATTAGGTCAGTCAACGGACGTCAAGCAGAAACTCATCGATATCAAAATCCCCAAACTCTTTAAAATCCGGTAAATTAATCGGACCTCCGATATAATCATATCCAAACAGCTCCACGTCAGCACACGCCAGCTCATCAAACGCCGTCAACTCATCGTCAAACGGCAAAACAGATTTCGGCGACAACAAACCACCGTTACCGTTACTTGACGCTAACGGTTTCTGTTTCTCAACGGCTTCCGTAAAAACCGGGAAATTCGTAACGGCGTTATGCCCTTGCAACACAACCGCCGCGTTGTCGTAAACACTCGCAGCTTCCTCCGGTGTATCGTACGTGCCTAACCACACGCGCTTCCGTGCAGTCGGATCACGTATCTCCGCCGCGTAACGCCCCCACGGCCGCTTCCGTACGCCTCTGTACTTCCTCGTAACCCCTTCACACCTCCTCACGCGCCTCACGCGCTTCTTAATCTCCTCATCCTTCCTCAAACCACTCTCCACGCGCACCACGCGCCTCACGCGCCTCAAGTTACTTGTCTCCACAAACCTCTCCAACGGTGACTGAGAAGTAACGTTGATTTCGCTGACGTGTCTCTTAACTCTGGTTCTGATGACGTCATCGTCGTCGGATGAGTCGGTAGCGTAAGGATCAGTCATGGTGATTTTAACGAGTTGGTTTTTGTTATTTTGGTCATGAAACGGTGTCGTTTTGGTTTTGTGTGTGGTGACTACGTGTTCTGTGAGTTTTATAACAGGTTGTTGTACGGACGGTGTCGTTTTGATCTTCATTTTTTTTTAATAAAAATGAATAAATTTGATGAAAGAAATAAGGAATAAGAAGAGAGTGAGGAAGAAATGGGTGATGAAAAAAGTGGGATGGGGGTGATTTATTGTTGATGATATTTTTGGCGGGAAGTTTTCCCTCTCTTTTTATTCTTATGGAGAGTGTGGGGTGTACAGAAGAGAGAGAAAGTGAGATTGTGAGGAAACGGAGAGAAAGTGAGGCGAAGGGTGTGAATTTAAAGGGAGAGTGGAGTTGGAGTGGAGTGGGTTGTGGAAAACACTAGTTAATGATATGTTCTTTTGTTCGAAATTTCTTTTTTTGATATGTTTTTGTTTTTAAGTTTTGGTCCTTGTTCTATGGTTGAATTGATATACTCTCTCCGTCTCAAAATTATTATCCACATTTTTATTTTTGGATATCTCAAACTAATTGTCCACTTTCCTTTTTAAGTAAAAGCTAGAGAATATAGTAGGGGAATATTCCTTTTGAGTGGTTGAAAACAAAAGTGGCCTCACTTTTATTAAACTTTGTAATTCTTGTCTCCTGACAATAATTTTGAGACAGAGAGGGTACAACACATGTAGTTTAGGTTGTGTTTTATTTTAATATTGGTACTTTTGTATAAGGTTTTTTTAGATCCTTTAAAGTTAATATAAATATGACTAGTAATATTCTCTCATAAATAATAGTGCAGTAGATTCTATTTAAGGATTCATTTTTCTTTTTTATTTTTAAACATTGCTGGTTATGTTTATATCAGCTTGAAAAGATCTTAGTACTTTGTATAATATTAACGTAGTTATTTTAAGGCGTGAGAGACGAGGCTTTTATATTTTGACGTCCTTTGAACTTTGAAAGCCTCCAAATTTTACATCTAACATATATTAGGGTTCTCGGGATCTTACATACTAATCGAAAACATTAAAAGTTTTTGTTTTAGTAGTATGTGAATTGACCATCAACTAAATGTACGTTCGTTCGACCCTCGTTTAGGACGTTTGTTAAACATATTTTGAGTTACATGATATAGAGTGCACAAGAATGAAAAACATTACATTTTTCTAACACAATAATGAAAAACATTACATTTTTCTAAGTAACATATTTTCATTACTTTTACTAAGGTGTTGTTTGTTTATTAAGAGACTCTTAATCTGAATCTAATTCGCACATCTGAATCTGAATATGTGGTTGAAAAGTCTGAATCTGATTTCCATTGTAAGTTGAGTAATTGTTGAGAAATCTGAATTAGACTCAAATAAAACTGTTCGTTTTTGTAAAATTGTCTGAATGTATAGAACTATCAGTTTTTACAATTCACATATAAAACAATTGCATGCGCACAAGAAATAACTTAATCTAGCATTCTTTATCTAGCAAAACATTTTTATCAAACAAAATATTCTTTATCTTTATCTAACAAAACTTATATAATTATTCTATTTAATACAATATGAAAGACAAATGTGAAACAAGACAGAAAACTAAAAACACTCAAATAAAAAATCATAACAAAAGAAAAGTAATAGAAACAAAATAAATAAGAAGAATTAAAAAAAATGGAATAAAAAAGGCAAAAATAGATTTTAAGATACTCCCTCTCCATTGAGTTTATTAAAACTAGGCGTTATACAACCCGTGCGATGCACGGGACGGGTTATATGCAGAATAATTATGTGTTTTTTTCGTAATGTTGTTGCAGACCCAGCATATGACGGTTGATTGTTATATATTATTTATTTACGTGTGTAGTAAAATTTTAATTATAGATGTGTTTTTTTTATATAAATATAAAATTTAAGGTATAAGAATATTTATTAACTTTAGGATGTTAACGGTAGTGTATTGTGCATTGATGGGTCATTTTATATCCAATCTATAAATGAGGGGTTAATATTGCAAAATTGGACATCTTCCTAGATACGGCATTTTCCATTTCTGCATGGGAGAAGTTGCAAAGGTTACATTAACACCAAAATTAAATGTTCTAATGCCTCTTGATTGTCTCTGTTGTGATTTTTACAAATTGTAATTTATGATGATCAATATTTCAACCACAAGTTTTCACTATATATACGGCTTAACCCCAAATCTATTTACCAAACTAAACACATTTTAACCCTAATCTTAATATGGCAGCCACACCTAATCTTGATGAAGCTAAAGCTGCGACAGAAACTGGCAAACTTATCGATGCCTTCAGGCTTTTGGTAACACATGACAAATCAGAGGAACAAGGTTTAATCGCTCGACTTGGGGAGGAGAGTAGCCAGCTAAGGTCCGTTATTGAGAAGAAAGAGCAGACAATCGATGAGGCAGGCAACGCATTTCCTCGTTTCCATTTGGTGGCTGAATGTGGCCGTCAATGCTTGCTTGAAATACAACTCAAGGACCGTATGTAATTGGATCTATTGGCTCAATTGCTGGTGCTCTGTCGTGAAAGCTTGGAGGAGAAGGAGGAGCTTTTGGAGAGCTTGGATGAAGCTGAATCTTCGGATGATGAAGATTAGGATATATTTGGCAGTTTCTTTTATGTTTTGATGTAGTTTGGATTTTAACAATGTTTTTTGAATGTTAATCTTATGGATGTATGTAGTTTTTATCAATGAAATGGAATGGAATGAATGGTTTTTAAGTTTATTCAGTTTAAGAATTTGGTTTAATTTTTATTTTAATTATTTTTTTTATTATAAAGGGTAAAAGTAGTGTGTGTTTGACTTTTTCTCTCACACATCTCTCTCTCACACTCGGATAAAACACACTGATAGATCTCAAAATAAGATTTAAGGTTTTCAAACTAAGCCAAAATCAATCAAAATAAATACTAAACAACCAAATATTTATGAGGTATTTGATAAAGGATTCGATGATCCGATGATTGAGCCTAATATGTCAGGTATTCGATTTTAATATGATGAAATGAAAGGGTTTATGTTCAAATGTTTTAATATATTGAAAGTTAGTTACTTTATGATGTTTCTTGATTAAAAAATGTTATTGAATTACGTTTGTTTCGATTTTATTTTGGAAATCAAATATATGTTTTGATTAACAGGCTAAATTTGGAAGAGTTTGAAGATTTTTTTGAGGAATAGTTTTAGGGCAAAAGGGTTGGATTTTTTTTTAGGGAATTGGTAAAGGAGGTTGGGGCGGAAGATGTTTATGTTGATAGAGAGGTGGCAAACGATGAGGTGAAAGCTGAGTTTATGGTTGAGAACGTGTTGAAAGATTAAGAGATGGAATAGGGAGAAAGTTAAGGGGTTAAATGTTTTGAAGTTGTCGTCTTTCGGCGGGAATGTTAAAGCTGGTCAGATTCCGTCTTTGGAGTATTTGGGTATTTATGAAACTGATAGTATGAATCAGGTATGAAATTGAGTTTGTTTTAATGAACAAAGCAAATCGAGTCTATGGGAACTTGCAGTCTTGTATAGATGTTATATTATGTATGTGATATTGATCTCATTTTGACATATGCATTTAGTTTTATCTAAATCGAGCTTGTCTTATGGAGTAAGGTTGATTGTATAGTGAGCTTGAAATGAATTCCTTTATTTCCATGATTTTGCTGGTTATGATTTTGTGTTTGCATAATTAGTTGAGATAATTAGTTTTTAGAAAAAGTGAATAATTCACATGTTTCAGGAATGTCTTTATTAGATATCATGTTAGAACATTACATAGATATGCTAAGATAGATTGCTGAAAGTTTCCTTGAAAACAATGATACGCGTGCAGTTTGCAAGTTCCGGATCCTTGTCTTCGATCATTAATATTTTAAGACCATTAGGACTCGTAACTCTGGATAACGCCACGTAGAGTTGTCCATGACTGAATACCGGAGTAGGCAAATAGAGGCCAACGTAATTGAGTGACTGGCCCTGACTTTTGTTTATGGTCATTGCATAACACGGTCTTACAGGTAATTGTCTTCGTTTTAGGACAAATGGCCACTTGGATTGTGTTGATGTGAGTATAATCCAGTGGACCACGACATTGTCCCCTATATGTGAACCTGTTAGTATCTTAGCATGAATAACAAACTGGCCTTGATCTGTGATGAGCAACCTTGTGCCATTACATACTCCTTTGCTTGGATTGATATTCCGCAATAGCATAACGGGCAGTTCCTTTTTTAAGTGAAGAGCATGTGGGGGCATCCATGGGAAATTTAATGAATTTAGGAATTCAATCGGATAGAGGTCGTATTGTTCTAGATTGTCTGTAGATCCCTTGCAAATCTCATCTGAGCTGTTGTATGTAACAGTTTTTCCTTTTAACTGTTTAAACATGTACTCGTTGATGGCGTCAGCATCATCATTCTTAGGAGTGAAGATTGCCCTTTCTTTGAGGTATACATCATCAGTTTGCCTGATTGTAAAATCAGGATATGTGACTGCAACTATTTTCTCAATAGGAGAATGCCACAACATAATCAGAAAGGTTTCTGGAATGTCAATCCACCTTTTTGCCTTTTGCTGGTAACGTGCCATCCCCCACAGCCAAAACCCATCTATTGAAATCCTGTTTCCGTGTATCAATTTCACCATTCTCAGTATATTCATTGACACGCATGCTGCGTGTAAGGCTAAAGATCTTGCAATTCTTCCATAACTCAGATTGGTTTATGCAAGATTGTACGATTTCAGACCTTCTTCCTTTTGGGATTACTGGAAGAACTTGTCTAAAGTTACCTCCCAGTAAGACCGTCATGCCCCCAAATATTCGACTTCTACAGTCCGGATCATGGAATCCTAAAATATCCTTTAGGGTCTTGTCTAACGCTTCAAAGGCATATTTTTGAGTCATTGGAGCTTCGTCCCAGATAATAAGCCTAACTTGCTGCATGAGCTCTGCCAAATGCGTGTTTTGCTTTATGCCGCATGTACTGTTCTCCAATAGCTCGAGTGGTATAACAAATCGGCTATGTGCGGTTCTCCCTCCCGATAGCAATAATGAAGCAATTCCTACAAAAAATTACACAATTAGTTTAACGTGCCTTTTGTTAAGTTTACAAATTATTTGATTGTTATAGTTTGCTATTTATTTGTACCTGAAGATGCAACAGCAAGGACTATCATACGGTCTGATCTTAACCTTGAAATGATAGTTTTGTATAAAAACGTCTTCCCCGTTCCTCCTGGTCCGTAAACAAAGTAAAATTTCCCTTTTTTTGTTATGCACAGATTGAATAACTTCTTCATAGATTATGCGTTGTTCTGGATTAAGCAATGAATGAAGTTGTTGATGTTCAACCTTACTCTTCTTCATATCATAATCCAACGCTTCTTTTATGAGACGATTGTCCAAGTTGGTTAGTAACTTTGGGTTAGGTAGGGGTAGATCTTGGAACTTTGATAAAGATCTTCCATTCCTATTTAGCAACTCTTGGATTTCTATCAAACAATAGTTTTGAAGTTATTCATCTGTCAACTCCAATTCGGGATACTTAAATAACTTCCTTTTCTTATGTAGGATATCCTCTGATAAGGTATGCCAGTTTTCTTCCCTTAATTTTAAAGGCCTGCTGACATCGCAAAACAACAAAATTGTGATAAACATGTCACGTAACTGTGGTCCGAATGCCCATACACTTGCTTCTGATATAGCATGCTTCCATTTCGTGTCATCATTTAGAAGTCCATATGCAAAGCACGCTTCTTTGAATGTGGAACATAGCCTCTCGTTAACAGTCATGAGTTTTTCAAAACTTTCATGTCCTCTGATAATGTTCAACAACATTCTAAGATAATATCATTCTCCAAAAGCCGGGTGCGAGTAAAGAATTCTCCCAATGCTTGTTTTGGTTTTTCTTTCTTTCCACATTTTGTCTTTCTCATGCCACGCATAATGCACTGGTATTTCAGCATATGTGTACGCTCTAGCTGCTGTATCACGCTTATTTAATTCAAACCAATCAGTGAACATAGTAATGTCAATTCCTTCCCTTTGAATTAGCGCGGGTAAGCTTTCTGAGTCACGAAGAGTGATTGCGTTTTGATCTGGCAAGTGGTAATTCAGCCTCATGACTGATGTTTATGAATAGTGTATGTCAAAGGACAACAAACGCCACACCGCCTCACATGGAGCCAAGAAGCGACAATTCAAATAATTATTTATTTCGTCCACCTCCAAAACCTGCCCATTTGATTGATCGCCATTGTTTCGTACATTCTCTTGTATAGCAATTGTAGCTCGGTCAGGCCCTTTATTTAAGTACTTAAATAAGTACTTGATTGCCTTTGATCTGTTGCACCATTCTACATTGATGTGTGCCTGGTACTTAAGGAGAAGATAACGATTGTAAGGAACCACGTATCTGTTATTGTATTTAAACTTTCCTTTTATATGCTGAGCGTTATTGTCCCTTCGACGATAAATAGCATAGCCGTCACCATCAACTATTGTGTCTTTCACAAAAGGTTTAGGGAAATGTTTCGAACACTTACCCTCAACAGTACACGGTGCGTGTTTAGCATCTTTACCGCAAGGTCCATGTAACATAAATTCAGTCACTACTTTATATCCTTCTGGATCGCTTGTTTTACATGGTATCTCTGCTCTAATAATGTCATTTATCTCGGATGTGGTTTTGCATTTCAAATCTTCTTCTAGCCATAGTAGGATATGTGCCTGTGGTAGGCCACGCTTTTGGAATTCTATCACATATACAACTGAAAGGAAATTAAGCAAAGCATAAGTTGATGCATAAATCTGGTGTATAACAGTACATATATTGACATTATGTTTCAAGTTGTATTACCTGCACGTGTCTTTCCAAAAATATGGTGTTTTTTTAAGATCGTCCAACATTTCAGTAAGTTTAACCTTGAATACACGGGTTGCCACTTCTGGCCGGTCAACACCTTTTTGTCCCAAGATGTGCTTTAACATTTCAGCAATCTCAGGCCATTTTGGATTGGCGGTAAAAGTGATGAATAGGTCTGGATTTCCATATGTTCGACATATAGCCATGGCATCTTGATAATTTTGCATCATATACCTTGGGCTGCCTACAAAACTCTTTGGTAGAACGATTCGTTTCCCGATACCTGCTGCACTTGTATCATCTCTTGTTACAACGTCACACAGGTTATGATATAGATCCACACGTAACGCATCTTGATTTGCCTATTCCATTTAAGTCTTTGCTCCTCAACAGACGCGAATGCATCCACCAAGTATTGTTGGAATAATCGACCACCTCTAAGCAAGGTAGTACCTTGGTTATTTCGTTGCTGTATTACGTATGCGTAGTACTCTTTCATTTTGACATAATCTCTTTTGGTCTTGCGTGCACCTGTGTTTTTATGATACGATATCTTTTCATGAAATCCATCCTCTCCATACGGGAATAATAATGGATATTGGAGAGCCATGTATTCTGGATGTAACTCAGATATACGTTTAAGACCTTCATCCTTGTTACTTATAATAATACCCCTCGTGGGAATCCCATCACCAAAGTCGTTAGTAATCAGAGCTGCTATTTCGGGCACAGTTGGGGCATTTTATTGCCGTGCATTGGTTCGCTCACTTATTAGACGTAGCTGAAACTTTGCTGAATTTTGTGCGTCACACCAATCTCTAGCCATTCTAAATGCCTTGGCAATTGAACTTGATTGATCGAACATTTTAATTAACCCTGCTACTATCTTTTTATCTACCACTTCGGCACTTTCCTTGTCTATAAAAGCTTCCATCCGGTTCTTCACTTCATTTCCAGTATCAAAAAAGTATAGCTGTGCGTATTTGGGTTGTGTACCCCGTGCAGGCAGTAGAGAACCTACTCGATGATAACTTTGGCCATTTATTCTAAATGTGTACGGTCCTCTGCCTGAGTTAACTGAATTATCTAATTTTGCCCCAAAAGATGTGTAGCAAAACATACCATTATAAACTCTAATCTGTTCTTTGAATCTTAAAGATGCAGGATTGTTATAGTCCATTAGTTCGTTTAGAGGTGAAGGTGCGTCCTTAAATTTTGGGAGAAGCACTTTACCCCGTTGGCAACAAAGGGAAAACTCTGGGTTGCCTGTGCTCTTTCCTTTGGTGATTCTCTCTTCATACCACATAAGCGCCTTGTAATTTTGACATTCGAACGATGGAGGCCCGAGATTATGGTAAACCACAGAAACGCCTTGGCAAAAGAGGTAAACATTACTACTAAGATAAAATCATGTATCAAATCACATGCTGCAAGATTTATAGCTTGTATAATTACCTGAAGATGCAAATGCAGCTCGTTCTAGGGTTTTTCTTGCTGCACGCAAATAGGCTGGTCCTGTAAGAAGCACCGTATTGGTAATAAATAATTGTATGAAATTAAAGGTTTGTCATATGAATAACATTTATTAAGAGTAATTTATGTTTGCTATCATTCGATTAATTTATCACCTGATGATTTCCTTTTTTTGTATTTGAAGGGACTTTCGGAAGTAGAAGGCATTTGACAGAGTGGGAAGTCTGTTGACGTGCCTATTGTTGTTGCCCCTTGACCTAAGAAAATATGTTGTGAATACAAATATCGCCTAAAAACGTTATTTATATTTTACGATCTTTGCTAAGTTTTGTTAACGACAAAGTCTAAACTTTAGTTTTTGGTAAAACATAATTCTAGTTTAAAGTCTTGCATAATCATTCTTTTGCTACATTTCACATCTCACATCTTCACTTTTCATATAGAACACCAACATTTCATATTGCTCTGTTAAGCTAGAAAATGTCAGCATCCCACTTTTATTGGTAAGTTGCCATTTTGGGCAATTAAGGCAAACATTGTGTGTTACTCTAAGCGCAAACGAAGTGTTTCTTACACATAAGTTATGTTTGGTTGACTTAAAGTTTGATGTGAGCATTGTTTGGTTATGGAAGTAAGAAGTGTTGCCTTAGCATGCCTTGAAAATGTTTTGTCACCATCATGTTCAATGAACCTCATGCTAGCACTTAGTATTGATGTGACTTTTGTTTGGTATCATTACATGCTATAAAGTGTCTTGTTCAATGCTTGTTTTAATAGCTCCTTGTCACATCAATAGTATGGTAAGGTTTGTGTTTGACTACCATGATGGCTTTATTACACTAGCCATACTATCGACTGTGTAATCAAGTTGACATGTGATTTAGGTTGGTTTGGAAAGCTTATGGCAAAAGGTTCAAGATGTGCAGTCTGGGCGGAACCTGGGGGATAAACAGCCGGGCCAACCCTTGGAGGGGTTGCGCGGGTTCCAGCCAGGAACAAATTGAACTTTGCCTATAAATACCCAAAACATTTGTAGTCATTTTTCCTTTATTCACTTCTCATACCATTTTTTCAGCACACATTCAGATTATCATTGCCATCTAACCCATTAAACCCATTTCATTGTTTTGAAGATTTCTTATTGTAGCAAAGAAGTTCACTAACTCATTCTAGTTCAAGCTTCCAACAAGAAGTTGCAAGTCTTGATAAGCTAAAGCATTGTGTAGGATTTCCTCTTCTAAGTCTACTACTCCATATTCATGCTGGTTATATAGTGTGACGGTTACGCTTATTTTTGTTGGGTCATTAAATATTTCGATATTATTGTGTAATTATCTGGGATGGCTGTGTTATTCTCTTTGTATTAGTAACTATCGGGTAGTTGGTTTGTATCGCTCCTCTTTTGGTTTTATATAGTATTTCTACTTTTTAATGTTTCCTTATGTTCATGTTATTAAACTGTGTATATTTATTTCTCTGTGTGTTTCTTTTTGTGTTTCTCCGGCGGTATTTATGGTATGCTTTGTGTTTTTTATTTTGTCTTTGTATAACTCTCTGAGTTTTGTTGATTCTCGGTTTGGCGTTTGGTATCTTTGTTGTTATGTGGTGCAATTGGCAATTATATGAGTGATCTTCTGTTTGTGAGTTGTTGTTGTATATTGGAGCTGGTGTAATAACATCTTGTTGTGGTTGAGTTGTTTGTCTTGTCTTATCTTTGTCTATTATTTTGTTTTTTTTTGTTTTGTTTTGTGTGTTGTGGTTTAGATATAACTTCAAAACTAATCTTGTTAGCACGAAAGTTCTTCAATAAAGATTTTTAAAAGATAATCCGCTAAAAAGAGGTAACATTCAACCCCTTCTACGTTATTCCATATGTTGTAAAGGGACATTCATTCGAATCAGCGGTATGCACATTTTCGGCTCCCCAATTTTGTATTTGTATAGTTCAGTAAAGGTTAGTTGTGCCTACTTTACCGGTAGATTCTCCGACAACCTTCTGTACAGTTTTAAAGCCACAATAGCTTCTGTAATCTGGCCATGTTTTTGCTGACAATGTTTTTGAATGAATCAACAAAAGATTTTGGCAACATTCCTGATAGTGATGGAATCTTGCTTCATTTTGTTCGCCGTCAATCTCATAATNGTGCATTGGTTCGCTCACTTATTAGACGTAGCTGAAACTTTGCTGAATTTTGTGCGTCACACCAATCTCTAGCCATTCTAAATGCCTTGGCAATTGAACTTGATTGATCGAACATTTTAATTAACCCTGCTACTATCTTTTTATCTACCACTTCGGCACTTTCCTTGTCTATAAAAGCTTCCATCCGGTTCTTCACTTCATTTCCAGTATCAAAAAAGTATAGCTGTGCGTATTTGGGTTGTGTACCCCGTGCAGGCAGTAGAGAACCTACTCGATGATAACTTTGGCCATTTATTCTAAATGTGTACGGTCCTCTGCCTGAGTTAACTGAATTATCTATTTTTGCCCCAAAAGATGTGTAGCAAAACATACCATTATATACTCTAATCTGTTCTTTGAATCTTAAAGATGCATGATTGTTATAGTCTATTAGTTCGTTTAGAGGTGAAGGTGCGTCCTTAAATTTTGGGAGAAGCACTTTACCCCGTTGGCAACAAAGGGAAAACTCTGGGTTGCCTGTGCTCTTTCCTTTGGTGATTCTCTCTTCATACCACATACGTGCCTTGCAATTTTGACATTCGAACGATGGAGGCCCGAGATTATGGTAAACCATAGGAACGCCTTGGCAAAAGAGGTAAACATTACTACTAAGATCAAATCATGTATCAAATCACATGCTGCAAGATTTATAGCTTGTATAATTACCTGAAGATGCAACTGCAGCTCCTTCTAGGGTTTTTCTTGAAGCACGCAAATAGGCTGGTCCTGTAAGAAGCACCGTATTGGTAATAAATCATTGTATAAAATTAAAGGTTTGTCATATGAATAACATTTATTAAGAGTAATTTATTTTTGCTATCATTCGATTAATTTATCACCTGATGATTTCCTTTTTTTGTATTTGAAGGGACTTTCGAAAGTAGAAGGCATTTGACTGAGTGAGAAGTCTGTTAAAGTGCCTATTGTTGTTGCCCCTTGACCTAAGAAAATATGTTGTAAATGGATCATTCATGAGTCAGGTATGTACATTTTCTCAAATTTTTTGTATTTGCATAGTTCAAGTAAAGGTTAGTGTGCCTATTTACCGGTAGATTCTCTGACAACTTCTGTAAGATTTAAACCACAATAGATTTGTAATCTGCCATGTTTGCTGACAAATGTTTTTGAATGAATCAACAAAGATTTGTGCAACATTCCTGATAGTGATGGAATTTCTTCATTTTGTTCCCGTGATCCTATAATACATGGATAAAGATGATTTTCATCAAATAAATATGTTAATACAAATATCGCTTAAAAACGTTATTTATATTTTACGATCTTTGCTAAGTTTTGTTAATAACAAAGTGTAAACTTTAGTTTTAAGTAAAACATGATTTTAGTTTAAAGTCTTGCATAACTAGATTTTTGCTACATTTACATTTCATATAAAACACAACATTTTCATATTTCTTAAATTAGAAATGTCACATCACCATTTATGGTAAGTTTTGTCATATCACATTTATGGAAAGATTGTGTGGTTGACTAAACAATGTTCTTACACAAGGTTTGTGTGTTTGACTCTCCATAGGGTTCTTACACAAGTTTT
>LBNU01037920.1:3433-29216 GCA_014162995.1 Artemisia annua | reverse complement strand
TATTATTATTTATAAAATGTTAAACGTTGTTTAATTATAACGAGTCGTTGACTCGGGAAATGTTCTATAAACGGGCAGGTCATGCCGAAATTTTGTAAAATTCTTTATAATCTTCAAACTATTTACTAACTAATATTTATTTCAATGTTATTTTGGGAAAACGGGTAAAACCGAGACTTATTATTAGCGATTTGTTATTATTGAGTGTGTCTTTATTCTCATTTCTTCTTCTTTCCATTTCTTTTCGACGACTTTCTTCGAGTGTTCATTGGTCTTCCTTGCGTATTTTGTCTTTTCGCCAACTTATTCTTTTTCTATGTTTCTTCCACACGAGACTTTTCTTTGAAAACTATTTTCTTTCAAATGCCATTGTATTTTATAAAACTTTGTTCAAGCATTGTTTATTAGAATATTCGAGTACCATTGCTGAGTTATGATATTTATATTGCTTAGGTTGTGCTGAGGATTATTTGCTATGACGCATTATTTGATTGGTTGATATATCCCGTTTCCTGCTATTGTTAAGGTGTGATTCATAGCCCCGCTTTTTATATTTTAAATGTTTATAAACCCATTGGGTGAGATACATGCTTTAAATGTTTTCTGAGCACAAGTATTTTTGGTATGCTTTTCCTGATTGGTATGCTTACCTGACGATGTGCTAAGTAGCTTTACCTTGCCAATACAAGACCCTCAGATCATGAACCATTGGTTGTTACCTTGATTACCCGATATTTGCATTTGTTGCTCATATCTTATGATTAAAACCTTGTGCTCAACCTTATTATTTAAACCTATCGATTACACTCAACCTTTGTGTTGACTTTTTAAGCATGTGTTTCAGGTACTAATGATACTAATAATTAGCTTTGAAGCTTGAAACTTGGGGCATGGTGGAGTGGCTAAGGCTGAAGAGGCATTTCTGTCAAGGCAGCTTTACTATCTTTCAATCTTTATTTGCATGTCATTCGTAAAACCTTTTGTGTCTTTTGTTACTTCCGCTGCTAAACTTTGTTTATTTTCCGCTGCAAACTCTATTTACTTTTTCCGCTGCTACTTTGACTTAAGAGTCCTTGTACTCTAAATGGTTTGTAATTCGAATGATATGTTTTGCAACATTTATAAACGTCCCGTGTTGTGGTCGTTAGCTATAAATGTGCCTGGTTTCTATTTGCGTAATACCCCCAGCATGATAGCTGCCGTATTTGAGTTGGGGGTGTTACAATACTCCTATATGGTAACATGCTTGAACGTCTTAGGAAACATGTAACTAATGCGTACTAGGTTATTAA
Organism: Artemisia annua; assembly: GCA_014162995.1. NCBI lineage: Eukaryota > Viridiplantae > Streptophyta > Magnoliopsida > Asterales > Asteraceae > Artemisia > Artemisia annua. The sequence goes on along the minus strand of LBNU01037920.1, from coordinate 27,924 downwards.
GGTAGTATTTAACGCATGAGCCACTGTTTACAATCCCTATGATTATATGTACGCATATTTGTAGGAGGAAATAAGAGCTCATAGAATTGGGGAGATATGTACGCCACTGATGAGACGAAAAGTGTTACGCTTTTAGGGGGTCATTTAAGCCCTAATTCGTATAAATGTGATCAAATATTGCCCTAAATCGTTCCTTTTGTCATTTTAGGTACTTTTGAGAGGAATTATGGAAAACATGCATATTCGGACGTTTTTGGAGCATAAAAGTGAAGAAAACGACAAAGTCTCAAAAGATGATGATTTATAACTTGACGGCGTCAGAAGTCACAAGGTGACGCCGTCAGAAAGTCTTGACAAAAGAGTGAAATCCAATTTTCAAATGACGGGCCAGAGGAATTAACACCTGTCGCCGTTAGGTGTTAGGAATTGTAGGCCGTCAGGAGTAAAGTTAAAGAGTGACGGCCCAGAGGAGTTTATAAGGTGACGGCGTCAGAAGTGGATCTAGGCCATCCGAGAAACTTATTGGCGGCGAGCTGACGGCGTCAGCCCTTATAACCTGACGCCGTCAGAGTGTAAATCTATATATAGTTTTCTAATTTTCATTCATTAGTGTGGAACTTTGTGGAGAATTTTAGGGCAAACCCTAAAGTCGAATTTCCTGTACTTTTTAGGGTTTCCAACCCTTGGAACCCTCATGCTTAATTAAAGATAAGTCTTCACTTCAATTCAATCAATATGTCTATGTGTGGGTTGATTATATCTTTTGCTTGTCTTTTAATTAACATGTGTAGCTAAATTCCTCTTGTGTTTTCTTAGATCTAATGAAACCTAACTATTAATTATTGGTTGATTGGTGTGTGTTGTTGTTTGTTGGGATGATTGTTCCATCAATGTTAGGCTCAAGAAAATTGGCCAACCTCCTTTATGGTAACGTGCTTGAACGTCTTGGGAAACATGTAGCCAAGGCATACTAGGCTATTAAGGTAGTATTTAACGCATGAGCCACTGTTTACAACCCCTATGGTTGTGCCGTGCATGGCATAGGTCGAGATAAGAGCTCATAGAATTGGAGAGATATGTATGCCACTCCATGAGTTATTAGGAATACACCCTTCATCCACACAAGTAACATACATATCAATTAACCGGTAAAAGATAGTTAGGGAGTAAGAAAATCTAAGTAAATACAACTTTTCTCCATATTGTTTTCACAACCACAATAGTTTAGATTTTTATTTATTTTAATTTGCATAAGTAGTAAGCTTGGGTTACTTGACTAGCAACTAATTCCGCCCTTCTTCCAAAACCGAGATTTTACTTGCTTTCCATAAAATATAAAAATACAAAAAGAATCTTCCTTCCACCCTTAGACCTATTAGAGTAGTTTTTCTACCCTAACGAACACTATTCCCTGTGAGAGAACGATCAATCCCCCGTACTTACCACTATCCTATACTACATCGGTCAGGTACACTGCCTGGTGGGGTTGTAAGCCTCTTGAGATCCCTCGAGAGGTAAAACCTGTTGTAAGTTCACAAAACCACGCATCAAGTTTTTGGCGCCGCTGCCGGGGAATAGTTATTGTTTAGGTAGAATTTTTATTTCTTTAGGTCTACTCACTAGATTCCTTTCTAGTGAGATTTTTATTTTCTTTTTCTAGGATTTTCTTTAGTCTATCTTTTTCTTCGTGTTTTTGTTCGTAATCTTTACCATCCGCCATCATGGAAGGTGGTAACATCCTTGATCCCAACAACCTAATTCAACCAAACCACCCACCACAACCAAACCAACCTCCTAGACCCCGCACCTTAGGAGAGTATTCCCGACCTAGCCACCTTGGCTATCGAAACACCATTGAGCTCACTCAAGGAGCCAATGTCACTCCCTTGCGATCCGACACCATCCGGTTGGTGCAAAGCGGATGCGCATTCCATGGACTTCGTTCCGAAGATCCTAACCAACATCTCAAGGACTTCCTTAAAATCATAGATTCCATAAACCTTGATGTTGCTACGCAAGAGATAACCCGATTACTTCTCTTTCAATTCTCTCTGCGGGACCATGCCAGACAATGGTTGGAGCAATTACCCGTGAACTCCATCGCCTCTTGGAAAGATCTTACCACCCGTTTCCTAGCTAGATTCTTTCTACCCAAGGCGATTACTTTGTTGCAGAAGGGGATTATAAATAAGATTAGTGAGCTAAGAGAACTCAATGAGTTAGTCAAGAATGAAATCGAGTTTAGGACTAGCACAAGCCTAGATAACTTTGGGCCTAGGAATGACTTTAGTCTCTTTGAGAACTTTTTCCCAACCAAAACCGAGCTAAGTCACCAGAAGTTCCTCTTGAAGTATCCTTGTCCCGCTAAGTATAGAAAAAACCCATGGATTAGGAAAGGGAACTATATGAATGTGAAAGTCCCATGCATGATTGGTCATATGTTTAGAGAGCATACTTATATCGATTTGAGGGCGCCAATGAATACCATGTCTAGGCTTTACTACAATTGGATTATGAGCGATAAATTAGAACCTAGGCAAGATCCTTATAACCCCAAGCGACTATGCAACTTTGTTGGGAGAGTTAGAGGCCTACACGTCTTCATTGGAACCTAGGCAAGATCCTTCACTTTTCAATGTGATTTCATGATCTTGGAAGATGTAAGAGGAATCATAGACCAACATTTAGGTGAGATAGTTTTGGGTGAACCATTCGTCAATACATCTAAAATGATCTATGATAGGGACGAAGGCATTATCACTTTCTCCAAGGAAACCGAGAGTGTTAAGTATAAGATGCCCTATAAGTTCGACAAGTTCAAGGATGTTGAAAACTTAGATGTCGACAATATCCCTACATTCGAGGTGAGTGAGAATAAGCACAATGTAGAGAGGATTAAATATTCTGGATGCATGGCCTTAGGTCCGGAATACATATGGGATGAAAATGTGATTTAAAACTTTAAAGCCGCATTTAAGTTGCGGTATGGAAAAACATAGAACCCATGACTTTGAGTTTAGCTACAAGACTCCTAAATAAAGAAAAGCGCTTCTTGGGAGGCAACCCATGTTTTATTTGTTTTGGTGTGTTTATTTGATTTTATTTGTTTCCGTATGTAAGTTATATTTTTTTTGTTATTGATTCATGCTTCAAACTGAATTGTGAAAATGCTTTATTTTGTTTTTAACTTCGTCTTAACTACATATAAAGGTATTTTGCAAAAGCTAAGTGTAAGGGAAATCCAAATCGGTTTATAAAGAACGAATGAACATGAATCATAACAACAAAATTAACTTACATATTAGTACTTGTTTGAGTCAAATGCTTGTATCGAGTCATAATGAATTTTTGCAGGAATTCCAGGAAGTAAGATTTAGATTTTCCAGAATTTTTCCCGGAAGCTTAACATGAGAATTCGGTCATAACTTTTTGACGGCGTCAGGATTAACACCTGACGGCGTCAGGGTATAATTTTCTGCAAATTTTGAAAGTTTTGTATTTTTCCGGAAACTTAAAAAGTTTTAGCAATTATTTAACTTATAATCTCCAGGAATTCTGCAAAAATATTCATTCCACAAGCATTATATCTTATTATGTAGATTTTACCGCCGATTTTACGCGAGGTTGGCCTTTATCTTTTTCAGGTTAACGGGTTAATTTGGATAAGAAGACGTTTATTATTTTGGAAGGAAAGATTTGAACGTTCGTCTTTCTTGGAAGAAGATCTAACCATGTTACCTCACTATCTACAACAAACGATTCAGGGGAGTAATTGATTTCATTCTTTCATTTTATTTACTTTTACGTCTTTTATTTGAACATTGGGGACCAACGTTCGGTTTAAGTGTAAGGGGGGTAAATGAAGACACCGTTGAGAATATACTTACGCTTGATGTTTTGCTTTGTTTGATAGTAAATCTGTAATAAAACCAAGAGAAATATTTGTTAGGGCAATTTTAGCGCCAATTTAAAATTTTTTACAACATTTAGGAGTGAAACCTTAATCTTAATGAGCGTCTCATGGATAGGAAATTGTATGACTAGCACAAAACTGTACCACTAAAAATTTTTTTCCACCCCAAATATTTGAGGTTCGCCCCTAGAATTGGTAGGAAAAGCATCCATCTTTGGTGCTACGATGTGTGTACCGGTAGCATTTAGATTCTAGAACTTGCGTTAGGACCATCTCAAATCCACAAGTGAGACTACATTCGTGTAGTTAAGATTTACTGTATGATAAGAGGCATTAGGATTAACCCATTGTTTTGCACCCGTTTATTTGTTATAATTACATTGACTTCATTGGTCAAGTAATTCTCCCACACCCTTTGTGTTGTACCCATTTTTGGTACACGATACCCCTAGTACACACTTCCGAGCCTATCATTTCGTTTCGATCTTTGAGCATCTTACTCAAAGTGAGAATTTGTTTACACCCCACTAAATGTACACCCAAATCGCCTTAGCCTACCTTGTATGCACTCACCTTTAGTGCATTATTGTGACAACATTTGTGTTAAACCCTTAGTTAATTATCCGGTCAATTACATGGTTGCTAAGTTAAGTCATATCCTTGTAAATATTGTTTTGGGACGATTGGGACTCATGGGTAAAAGTACTAGTGCAATGGAGTAATGGGGACGAGCAACATTATTACCCCCATACGTGCTAAACATTTTAAAAAAAAAGTACTCCAAGTTTTTCGATTATCTTAATTCGAGTCATTAGAATAGTATCACATCCCGTGATTTTTCCCTACAATTACAACACTATTACAACATCAATTGACCATTTTTGCCCATGACAATTTTTTTTTTATATATAAATATATACTTTGTCTATTATAACGTTATTCACAATTTACCTTGGAACGATATTTACACGAACCATAATAATCTAATATCGCGAATATATTTTAAAACGTTTGTATTTTACAAATATACGTTTCGTTTATTTAACATACACTATTTATATAAATCCCGAACCTACGGAAATTCCTGAAATTTACCACTAATATTATTGGACCGTAACCCGACTCTCGAAACGTGCTATGTGGGCCCCCGTGACCCAATGGGCCACGCAAAACCCAAACTGCACTTAATAGACTCTTTTATTCCTTTCTTTTCTTTCTTTGGGCCTGAGCAAGCCAGCAGCCCACGAAGCCCAGCAAAAAGGCCAAGCCCAAACGCCCCCTTAAATTTTTCTTTCCTTCTTTTCTTTATTTCCAGACGCGACCAGCCACAAAACACCCTCGTTATTTCTAAATTTTGACACACAACCTACTGATTTTATTTCATCATTTGATTAACGACTTAGCATAGTATCAAGAATGACAAACTTCGTTAAATCTCTTACACGTTTGCTACCTTAAAACTAAGCCAAGTAAACCAAGAAAACCATTTTGAGAAACATAGTAAAAACGTGGCACACACTTCCTTAGCACCTCCCATGCTCCCCAATAGTAACATAACGAATCCTAAATGTCACAGAAGCTGTCAGGAACATCCTGAGAATGTCAGGGAATGTCTTACACATTCTTAGCCTTGTAATGTGTCGATTGGACAAAATTGGAGGTGAACATGCAAACATTCTATCCTACTCTTATTCTCTTGTGACCTTTAGACTCATATATTGCCTATATAAATCCCTCATGCAACCTCAGTTGGTATCACACACACAAAACGAACCATATTTCAAAATTTAGTAAGTGTTACGAGTAGAAAAGGGACGAACACTTTGCTAGAAGTTCAAGTCGATCAAGTGATCCAAGGAGGCCAAGTCTTACTCATCTCCAACCATTACTAGGACGTGAACCATTGTACCTTGATCCCCAGTCTTAATTCGAACCTATATCGAACTTACACCCCACCTTTTGAGGTGAAGTAAGTCATTCGACATCTTATCCTTGTTTTCATTTCATTTTAAGTCGTTTTATCATCTTACAAATCGACCTAATATCTTGTAATCTAAAAACGTGACACCCACATATTATTTGACCTCCTATATGTCTACTAGGCTAACAAACTAGTACCATAAAGTTTTCGAGCTAAAAATAACGTTTACATATTAAACACGACACGTTTATAAGTCACCTTGACACTTTTCGAATCTTAGCAAAACACTTAGAATAATTTTAAGTAACTTGGATATTTCAAAAACTAATTTGTCACAATTACTTTGGCAAATTATTTGGTAAACGAAATTAATAACATATAATTATTTTTGCACGTACAATATATATACTGTGTCAACAATCAGCTACCACCAAGATTCGACCCCAATTCAAACATTTAAGACAATATTTGGTCACGTTTAGAAGTGACCAAGACCTATTCAAATTGGTTCCAACACTTAGAATATTTTCTAAGTCCTTACACTGTTTTCAAGTATGAGTTGAGTCGTTTACTTTGGCCACGCCATTTCAAAATTCGACATATGACATATTGATTTTCAAACATGTTCTCGTTAACAACATTGCTAGCAACCAGTAGGTACAATTTTCATAATCTTACAAGCTCATATAAGCTCTTTTCAAAAGCCATTTTGTTTGGACGAAAACTGTTTTCAAAACTTTTATAAAATAACTAAAAGGCTTAAAAGCCCATTAAGCTTATTTTAAGCTTTGGTCATAAGCTGGTCTAACAAGCTATTTTGAAATGTTATTAGGACCCTAGGACAAGCCCAAAAACCAGGCCCAAACCCCACGTAAGCCCATGGAATCATTAATCACTAATGGGCCTTAGTTTTGGCTCGTTAAGGCCCAATTAGTGAAAAATAAGCTTTTTAAGGAAATAAGCTATTCAAATAAGTTGTTTAGAGTATTCTGAGCTTATTTAGAAAATAAAAATGTTAAAGTTTTAATTTGGTAAAAATTGGGCTAAGTTTGCAAATTTTTCTAACCGGAGGACTAAAAATGTAAACTTTAGAAACTTAGGGTGAAAACTGTCAAAACTTATTTTTATGAGTTAGAAACTGTTAATATTAAAACTTTTGGATATTAAATGTAAATGTGATACTTTTTGGACCTAAAATGTAATATATACTAAGCTTGGACTAAAATTGTAAAAGTTATATCGTTAAGGGTTAAAAGTGTAAACTTTGGTAAACTTGAAAGTTATTTTAGATATGATAACTTGTAAGCTTATGTAATTTTTTTTCTATAAATTTGAAACCCGAATTTAAAATATGCAAGATATATATAAGTCCCGTTTTTGACTTATTTTCTCTATAATTATAATTATATAATTATAAATTTTGACGTAAACTTGACGTAACTCAGTTGGACTTATTTTTCAATGATGTCATTTCGTTAACATACCTACTTTTGGTAAATTACTTATATTATCATTATTTTTGAATAACAATAATCATTATACAAGACAAGTTATATTGTATATAACGTTGTTCGTAAACTTGGAACACTTTAACATGCAAGTCACCTCACTCACACTAATCATTCTGACCTTATGTCAAATCACTATTCTCGATAAGTCAAACTTATCTTAGACTTCCATTATTATTCAGGTCGTCTAGCGAAGTTATTTCTATTCCGATTCTGACATTATTTACTGTCTACTGTTCCACTCAGGTGAGTCATAGCCCCTACTTTTACTTGTTTTTATAACTGTTTTATAAACATTTTGGGGGAGATACATGCTCAACTACTGTCTTTACTTTTACAAGTACTCGTTAACTATTTACATATTATTGTGGGACCATAGCCCACTATTTTACACATATCTCATGAGGAGATACCTGCTATAAACATGATTACAAGTGACTTATCAACTGTATGCTATACTTGACTACTATTGCCTAAGTTTACTATTACCAAAAGTCCCTCGATCATGAACCTTAATCACTTGAAGGGTGAACGTAAATAAATGTGGATAGTACTATTAGTGATTGACAATCCTCGTTTGGTTGTTGGAGAAAACACCAGGCGCACTTTATTGTTCTTATAAATAGGTTATTGGTAAATACCTATCTTGGGGGCCTACTACTTACCGTCATAACTTGAGATTATGATTGGCTGTTAATCGTTGAGTGTCATGAGGCTTAGGGCAATAGAACCGTGGTACTGTGGTTGCAACACAGTACTACATTGACTGATGTTATGGGCGTATTACAACTTAGCCCACTGTTTTATCCAATGACGAACTTGAGTTCACTATATAGCAGAAAAATCACTTTTACTTGACAAACCAACTATTTTTGGGTTGAGCCACTAAGGGCAAACCAACAAACCATCTTTTGTATGACTATGAATTTGATAATCAACTGTTTTAACTATAAACACTATGGATTTACTCACACTCTGACTTTGATAATAAATTGTTTATTATGACTATTATGGAATCACAAACTCCTTGATTTTGGAAATCAAATCCTTAACTTATAAACTCTATGAACTCACCAACCTTTGTGTTGACGCTTTTAGCATGTGTTTATCTCAGGTCCATAATGAGCAAAGATGGCACGGAGGAGCGCGGATTATTATGAAGGCTATAAATTTTACTATCATTCGAAAACTTATTTATTTAACTTTGAAAGCAACGGGACCTCATTTTGTAAAAACTCTGGTATTTATAAAATTCGAATGATAAATCTTTTAAAATGACTAATATGATAATCATTTTCTACTACTAAACTGTTGTGATATGAAGTAACACCCAATCTAAATTCCGCTGCACTTTTTAAAAATTGGGGGTGTTACAGATTGGTATTCAGAGCCTTTGGTTATAGCGAAACGGGTCTAATTTAGATCCGAACTATAACCGGTTTTACGAACAAAACATTTTATAGCCTTACGCTCTCCGTGCCTTCGATCTGCAAGACGATTATGGAACTTCTGGGTAGTTTCTGCTACACCAGCACTCTAGTATGTTGATATATACTCATTAACTATTTCTAGTACTATACTAATCCCTCTTATTTATTTTACCCTCATCACTATAGATGTACGTGACATACCCTTTCCGTATCCCCGAAGAATCCGTATGTGGATTTCTTTGCTGACTAGTATGAGTGTTAAATCAGAAATTCTTAAGTAGGATGGTCTACAATGTCTTTATTTAAACATTTAAATAAAGAAATTGTAAAGCACCGAACCTTAAATTAAAATTCTTTATCTACATTGATTGGAACACCTCTCTATGTGAATAACGAATTATAATCGGGCTTAACAATATCTGAAATGACGTACATATGAAATCAAGAACAACTAAACCGCATAACTCTTATTTCACTTAAAAATCCCGAATATTTATATATGACGATACAATTAGCATTAGTAATGCTATTGTTTCAAATATCACTAGGTAAGGCATAGAGAAGCCAATTGGTTGGCCTGCCAAGCCAATGAAAAACACCACTATCCCTGCGAGAACAAGAATCACGACTGGATGTAACACCTCGAATATCCTGTATGTCAAAAATGCGCAAGATATTAACAACGAAACGTTAATGATGCCATAATACGGTTTTAAAACAACACTCCTATTGAAACACTATCTTTTACCCCCATATTTCATCCACACTAACGGCAAAGACCACGATCAGCATGAGAAGTGCTATGATCTAGGCCGAGAACTTCATATCTTCCTTTGGGATGTAAACCAAGAAGATGGCTACAACAAACATACAAAATGACGAGAACGATGTAAGTGTATGACATTTTAAACCCTTTTGATGAAAGAAGTATGAGTGGTGAAGAGAGAAATTAGGATATACAAAATGGTAGCTGTAGACTACTATTCTAGCCGGTTACTATTCACCATTCAAAGACAAACTGACTTTCATCATTCCCAAAGGTTGATAATTCAGCAATTTTCTCTACATTCCTTATCTAAGATTCCTTTTGTAAAAATCTGTAATCAACAAAACTCTTTTGTTTAACGGGTAGGTTACCCGCATAAATTCTTGTAATTAAAAACCATGTGGAAATTCTAAACATTCTTTTCAAGTGACGTTCACAAGAGATCATAATTTAAACTTCATATTATTCAACCAGACTTGAAACGTTACAAGAGAAAAACAACACAAAAACCTAAACTTCAACGGTAGTCTGGGTGATCCAAGTCTGAGAATTGCTAGATTCAAAACCATCATCATAAGGGTCGAAACTCGCCAACTTCTCTGCTTCCCATTCAGCCTCCATCCTGCTCAACTCCCGCTCCATGTCAGAAGTCCAACCACCATCATCAACTGCCACATTATTCTCAAAACTTGGCTGGAAGTGATCCAGATGAGGCGATTGTTGTTGTTGCACAACCACTCTTGGTGCATATGAACTTGATGCACCTGGAAGTAGTTGTGGTTGTAATTGTGGTAGTGGTGGTGACAATTGTGGTTGTAAGGGTGGTAGTGCTTGTTGTTGTTGTTGCAGCAGTGGTTGTTGTTGTTGTTGTTGTTGTTGTTGTTGTTGTTGTTGTTGTTGTTGTTGTTGTTGTTGTTGTTGTTGTTGTTGTTGTTTTTGCAGTCGACGTTGTAATTGTTGTTGTTGTTGTTGTTGTTGTTGTTCAACCCTTGCAGCTTCAAAATTTCCCTCACAACTCCAACGGATTTTGTTGGAAATCTGGTCCTCTGCCTGACGAACACAAACCCACAACGATTCAATAATAGCCTCATCCTTCTTATATTCATCACGCAAATACTCATTGATCACACGTCTCCTATCATCTGATAAATGAGTACACTTTGAATAACGTTCTTTCAGTAAACCTTTCAATTGTTTCTGAGTCTCGTACTTCAGGATGACACTCACAATGGCCTTTTGGCGATCCGCATCACTATTTTCGGCTTCTGCCTTGACATATCTTTGAAATTCTTCAGCGGTATGTGGTAATTTGCAAGCCATTTTATTTTCGGTATTTTGTGTGTGTGAATAACAAAAGTATACCAAGGGCATTTATAAAGGGTTTGAGAACACCTTTATATTATTTTATTCTGGAAAACATGACCGTTTGTTCTCAAACGGTAAAACTTTCGAAATTAGTATCTATTAAAGCTAATGACTAGCTTTGAAATACTCGATAAGATCTACTTTGGCCTTCGCATTGCAAGTTGCAAGAAACAAATCGCGTTGAAAACGCAACCCCACAATCAAAACTATAAATCACATAAGAATGACACCTGGTGCATTATAGCTCCTCAGCTCCTAGACATTGTGATTTTTCCAATAATCTCTCTAAACGTTCAGACTTTGTATGTGATTGCAATGGTCTCAAAATATCTCGTAACCGTATATGTCGTGCTAAAATATTTCGTACTCGTTAAACCGAACACACCTTCTTAACTCTGGGCTTTGGCCCACTACTTCCGAATGACAAATGACATTGGGCCCTGGCCTTTTCCTCATGATAAACCAACTTACCATTGTTTTAACATTGGGCCTTAATCACAAACTTGAGCCTAACACTATACGAACCCAGGACTTAAATTTTAACACAACCGATTCATACTCGTTTACTTGGACCGTTTTTCGTGTTATCTTCCTAATAAAGTATTAATATTTTTTTTGCATATCTTGATATAACATTTACCATAAAAATATGGGTAACGAGTCTTTTTCATTTATTCGATCTTTTGGTGGTCAAGTTATCATCAAAGTTCAGCTCAACTCTCATTACTGCAACTAGACCCAAAAGCTATATTATGCCCGAATATTTCACTACAAACAACCTCGCTATTTTCCTTGTCCTCAACAAACGATTAACAAACTCAATAACCTGATAATTTTGAACTACAAGCAACACAAATACATAAACACGACCGAATATGTAACGTAAAACAAGATTTCACAAAACAAAACAAACTTTATTTCATATTCATTTCGGTTACATGGAAACACAACAAACATTTATTTCGACATACCTACTACAACACTATCCATCATTTCCAAAACTTGTCAATGACGATCGCTAAAATCACAAGTGGTACAAAAAACACTAAAATCCCGGCTAGTAAAACACAATCTTCTTTCGGAGCATATACCAAATAGATCGTAGCAATAAACACATACACAATCGCAACTATGGTAACTATATGCGGCATTTTGGAAGAAATAGTGAGGGAAGTGTAATTGAAAAGTTCAAGTTTAAATGGTAAAATGGGGAATATTTTGAAAGGAGATATTTATAGAGTAAAAGTAACCGTTAGGTTACTATTTGACACTGTTCATCCCCTAAAAAAAAAAGGGAGTAGTAATTTTCCTTTATTCATCGGATACGGAAGCTTGGAACAAATTCTGTGATCCTCTCTTAAAAACCTTATTTAACAAGTTCTTTACAAAAACCGAGGTTTCCAAGGCTCTCTTTAAAGGAATTTCTCATCCAAACACTACTGATTACAACAACCTTAGACCAGAATCCCGGGACGGGATTCAGTTTAACGGGTAGGTACTATCACATCCCGTGATTTTTCTCTACAATTACAACACTATTACAACATCAATTGACCATTTTACCCATGACAAATTTTTTTTTTATATATAAATATATACTTTGTCTATTATAACGTTATTCACAATTTACCTTGGAACGATATTTACACGAACCATAATAATCTAATATCGCGAATATATTTTAAAACGTTTATATTTTACAAATATACGTTTCGTTTATTTAACATACACTATTTATATAAATCCCGAACCTACGGAAATTCCTAAAANCCAACCGAAGCCCACCAGGCCAAACCCAGTCCAAGCGCCCCCTTATAATTTCTTTTCTTTCTTTTCTTTATTTCCAGACGTGACCAGCCACAAAACACCCTCGTTATTTCTAAATTTTGACACACAACCTACTGATTTTATTTCATCATTTGATTAATGACTTAGCATAGTATCAAGAATGACAAACTTCGTTAAATCTCTTACACGTTTGCTACCTTAAAACTAAGCCAAGTAAACCAAGAAAACCATTTTGAGAAACATAGTAAAAACGTGGCACACACTTCCTTAGCACCTCCCATGCTCCCCAATAGTAACATAACGAATCCTAAATGTCACAGAAGCTGTCAGGAACATCCAGAGAATGTCAGGGAATGTCTTACACATTCTTAGCCTTGTAATGTGTCAATTGGACGAAATTGGAGGTGAACATGCAAACATTATATCCTACTCTTATTCTCTTGTGACCTTTAGACTCATATATTTCCTATATAAATCCCTCATACAACCTCAGTTGGTATCACACACACAAAACGAACCATATTTCAAAATTTAGTAAGTGTTACGAGTAGAAAAGGGACGAACAATTTGCTAGAAGTTCAAGTCGATCAAGTGATCCAAGGAGGCCAAGTCTTACTCATCTCCAACCATTACTAGGACGTGAACCATTGTACCTTGATCCTCACTCTTAAACCGAACCTATATCGAACTTACACCCCACCTTTTGAGGAGAAGTAAGTCATTCGACATCTTATCCTTGTTTTCATTTCATTTTAAGTCGTTTTATCATCTTACAAATCGACCTAATATCTTGTAATCTAAAAACGTGACACCCACATATTATTTGACCTCCTATATGTCTACTAGGCTAACAAACTAGTACCATAAAGTTTTCGAGCTAAAAAAAAATAACGTTTACATATTAAACACGACACATTTATAAGTCACCTTGACACTTTTCGAATCTTAGCAAAACACTTAGAATAATTTTGAGTAACTTGGATATTTCAAAAACTAATTTGTCACGATTACTTTGGCAAATTATTTGGTAAACGAAATTAATAACATATAATTATTTTTGCACGTACAATATATATACTGTGTCAACAATCAGCTACCACCAAGATTCGACCCCAATTCAAACATTTAAGACAATATTTGGTCACGTTTAGAAGTGACCAAGACCCATTCGAATTGGTTCCAACACTTGGAATATTTTCTAAGTCCTTACACTGTTTTCAAGTATGAGTTGAGTCGTTTACTTTGGCCACGCCATTTCAAAATTCGACATATGACATATTGATTTTCAAACATGTTCTCGTTAACAACATTGCTAGCAACCAGTAGGTACAATTTTCATAATCTTACAAGCTCATATAAGCTCTTTTCAAAAGCCATTTTGTTTGGACGAAAACTGTTTTCAAAACTTTTATAAAATAACTAAAAGGCTTAAAAGCCCATTAAGCTTATTTTAAGCTTTGGTCATAAGCTGGTCTAACAAGCTATTTTGAAATGTTATTAGGACCCTAGGACAAGCCCAAAAACCAGGCCCAAACCCCACGTAAGCCCATGGAATCATTAATCACTAATGGGCCTTAGTTTTGGCTCGTTAAGGCCCAATTAGTGAAAAATAAGCTTTTTAAGGAAATAAGCTATTCAAATAAGTTGTTTAGAGTATTCTGAGCTTATTTAGAAAATAAAAATGTTAAAGTTTTAATTTGGTAAAAATTGGGCTAAGTTTGCAAATTTTTCTAACCGGAGGACTAAAAATGTAAACTTTAGAAACTTAGGGTGAAAACTGTCAAAACTTATTTTTATGAGTTAGAAACTGTTAATATTAAAACTTTTGGATATTAAATGTAAATGTGATACTTTTTGGACCTAAAATGTAATATATACTAAGCTTGGACTAAAATTGTAAAAGTTATATCGTTAAGGGTTAAAAGTGTAAACTTTGGTAAACTTGAAAGTTATTTTAGATATGATAACTTGTAAGCTTATGTAATTTTTTTTCTATAAATTTGAAACCCGAATTTAAAATATGCAAGATATATATAAGTCCCGTTTTTGACTTATTTTCTCTATAATTATAATTATATAATTATAAATTTTGACGTAAACTTGACGTAACTCAGTTGGACTTATTTTTCAATGATGTCATTTCGTTAACATACCTACTTTTGGTAAATTACTTATATTATCATTATTTTTGAATAACAATAATCATTATACAAGACAAGTTATATTGTATATAACGTTGTTCGTAAACTTGGAACACTTTAACATGCAAGTCACCTCACTCACACTAATCATTCTGACCTTATGTCAAATCACTATTCTCGATAAGTCAAACTTATCTTAGACTTCCATTATTATTCAGGTCGTCTAGCGAAGTTATTTCTATTCCGATTCTGACATTATTTACTGTCTACTGTTCCACTCAGGTGAGTCATAGCCCCTACTTTTACTTGTTTTTATAACTGTTTTATAAACATTTTGGGGGAGATACATGCTCAACTACTGTCTTTACTTTTACAAGTACTCGTTAACTATTTACATATTATTGTGGGACCATAGCCCACTATTTTACACATATCTCATGAGGAGATACCTGCTATAAACATGATTACAAGTGACTTATCAACTGTATGCTATACTTGACTACTATTGCCTAAGTTTACTATTACCAAAAGTCCCTCGATCATGAACCTTAATCACTTGAAGGGTGAACGTAAATAAATGTGGATAGTACTATTAGTGATTGACAATCCTCGTTTGGTTGTTGGAGAAAACACCAGGCGCACTTTATTGTTCTTATAAATAGGTTATTGGTAAATACCTATCTTGGGGGCCTACTACTTACCGTCATAACTTGAGATTATGATTGGCTGTTAATCGTTGAGTGTCATGAGGCTTAGGGCAATAGAACCGTGGTACTGTGGTTGCAACACAGTACTACATTGACTGATGTTATGGGCGTATTACAACTTAGCCCACTGTTTTATCCAATGACGAACTTGAGTTCACTATATAGCAGAAAAATCACTTTTACTTGACAAACCAACTATTTTTGGGTTGAGCCACTAAGGGCAAACCAACAAACCATCTTTTGTATGACTATGAATTTGATAATCAACTGTTTTAACTATAAACACTATGGATTTACTCACACTCTGACTTTGATAATAAATTGTTTATTATGACTATTATGGAATCACAAACTCCTTGATTTTGGAAATCAAATCCTTAACTTATAAACTCTATGAACTCACCAACCTTTGTGTTGACGCTTTTAGCATGTGTTTATCTCAGGTCCATAATGAGCAAAGATGGCACAGAGCAGTGCGGATTCTTATGAAGGCTATAAATTTTTACTATCATTCGAAAACTTATTTATTTAACTTTGAAAGCAACGGGACCTCATTTTGTAAAACTCTGATATTCGAATGATAAATGTTTTAAAATGACTAAATTGATAATCATTTTCTACTAATAAATTGCTGTGCTATGAAGTAACACCAATCTAAATTCCGCTGCATGTTTTGAAAAGTGGGGGTGTTACAAATAGTGATTGTAAAGTTATGTAAAGATTCAAGTGTAAGGGGAATGCAACTCCCTTATGATGTATTATTTTGGATGGTAGGGTAAGAGTGTATGAAAAAAAATCGAAAAATCAAGAAAAATACAAAAAAATATGAAAAAGAAAGAAGAAAAACATACGGACTACCATCCCTTTTCCTTTTATGTTCCTTTTTAGTTTATGTAATTTATTTTTAGACTAAGATTGAGTCGAGTCTTGACTTAAGCAACGATGTAGAGTGCATGTATTTGATCATGATAATTAACTTGCCACCACTAAATACCCTTTATTCCAACCAAACCGTGTTATCATATCCCTACACCTTACGTTACAACCCTTTATAAAGCCCTCTTTGATAGTTTATCTTAGGTGCTTACGCCTAGTGGAGGAGTAATTGATCCTCTCCCAAGCATATGGTAATCTATTTGCTATGACAGGTAGTGAGTGTTGTTTTCCGTTTCCATTTATGAGATATATACTTTATGACATTTGAGAGATGTGAGAATCCAAACACTATTTGTGAGGTGCTAGTGTATGATTTCCGTGCTTATTATGATTAGGGTCGAATGACTATTTGTTGTAATTACTTTTATATTCGTGTTAAATGACCCCTAACTCATATTTTGATTGGAATAAAAGCTCATTTGCTTGAGGACAAGCAAATCTCAAGTGTAAGGGTATTTGATGAGATGAAAAGTGTTACGCTTTTAGGGGGTCATTTAAGCCCTAATTCGTATAAATGTGATCAAATATTGCCCTAAATCGTTCCTTTTGTAATTTTAGGTACTTTTGAGAGGAATTCTGGAAAACATTCATATTCGGACATTTTTGGAGCATAAAAGTGAAGAAAACGACAAAGTCTCAAAAGATGGTGATTTATAACCTGACGGAGTCAGAAGTCACAAGGTGACGCCATCAGAAAGTCTTGACAAAAGAGTGAAATCTAATTTTCAAATGATGGGCTAGAGGAATTAACACCTGACGCCGTCAGGTGTTAGGAATTGTAGGCCGTCAGGAGTAAAGTTAAAGAGTGACGGCCCAGAGGAGTTTATAAGGTGACGGCGTCAGAAGTGGATCTAGGCCATCCGAGAAACTTATTGGCGGCGAGTTGACGGCATCAGCCCTTATAACCTGACGCCGTCAGAGTGTAAAATCTATATATAGTTTTCTAATTTTCTTTCATTAGTGTGGAACTTTTTGGAGAACTTTTAGGGCAAACCCTAAAGTCGAATTTCCTGTACTTTTTAGGGTTTCCAACCCTTGGAACCCTCATGCTTAATTAAAGATAAGTCTTCACTTCAATTCAATCAATATGTCTATGTGTTGGTTGATTATATCTTTTGCTTGTCTTTTAATTAACATGTGTAGTTAAATTCCTCTTGTGTTTTCCTCAGGTTCTCAATAACAAGTATCAAAGTTTCGAGATTATACAATAACGAAACTATCCAATAAGTCGAAGTTTTTTCTTTCTTATACAAGAGAGAAAAGCACTGAGTAAGCAACAAAAACACTTAAGTAGTAATATCGAAGGTTCTCGATAAAAGAGGGTTTAAGGTTCTCGATAAAATGGGGTTTTGTGTTCTCGATAGAGTGCCAAAAATACGTTTTTTCTTTTGTGAAAAAGCAAGCGTAAAACGAGTTTTTAATCAAAGATTCTTGTACAACTAGCATTAAAATGATGAAATCTTAATGAAAGTTGCAAACTTGAACTTTTTAACAAAAATTTTAAGATTTTCGGTAAAAGGTACAAGTTTATACGAATCTAATAAACTCAAAAATTTTGAAACTTTGTTGTTTGTTTTGGTTTCTAACACAAGTTTGTAAGCAAATATGTGATAAAAACACAAAATAAGCAAGAAAGTTGCAAACTTTTTGATTTTTACGAGATAAAAAACAAGTTTTTGGTTCGAATAACACAAAAAAATAAACTACACATTCTTCTAGCGATTGATACCACTTGTTAGGTCACCATATTAGTAAACACAAGTATTCAAATGAAAGAAATGAGATGAGAATTAGACTTGGTTGATTAAGATCAATGTGAAAGATGAAAGAACAAGAGTTTCCTTAAGATATGAAATTAACCAACAAATATTATGAGATACATGGTGTCCTATTTATAGGAGAGGGATAGGGCAACACTCCCTTCCTTCCCTATCATCTAAGTCATGGGCTTCAAGGCCCATTGGACACCTTATTGGACTAAACATTAACCATACGAGTAACTAACATAATTAAGATAAAAGTGATAATTCTAGCAACCTATTACATTTACTGAAATGACCGAGACTTGACTGAATAGTTGAAAACTATGATCCTAACATATAGCATTCTATAAGGCGTTGGACATTAATCTTCGTGTTCAATTTAGACGTTAATTTGGGTTGAGATGCGAGATTCAGTCACATCCATGTACTTAAATGATATTTTGGAGTAATATATTCACCGAGTGTAAAAACCTTTTACCCAAAGAAGAAAAGGGTGGAACTTTACAAAATAAAGAAGGAAGTGAAAAGGTACCCATATAGTTTGGCAGGAAAATATAAAAGAGAGGAGGGGGAACACGTGGCAGCCTGTGGTTGCTACCCTGCCTTTTACATCTAACTTAACTTATATATGCACACATGGTTAACACCTAAACTAACTAGTAAATGATAGATCATATCTTTTCATTTGACTATTTATTTTAGATTGAGATTAAGCAAAACCCTTACTTAAGGAAATTAGCTTTATTCTCATTTTAATTAAGCCAAAACCCTAGTTTGGTCTTCTTCCCTCCCCCTCTCTTGACTCTCTGCCAAAAACAACAACAACAACAATTACAACAACAACTACAAATCAAATCCCACCGGAGCTTGGTAATGGGTGAAATGTAGACATATCCTATCCCTACCACTAGGATAAACCCGAAAGTAGAGAGGCTGCTTCCAGGTGGACCTCCGGCCAGTGTAATTGTGTAGTTGAGAGAAGTTCAAGAAAAAAGAGCATGAAAGTACAAAACCAAGTATATTGTAATCACATAAAACATGCGACAAGAAGCAAGCAAACAAGCAATAAATAAAAACCATCATAAAAACTTAAGAGAAAAATGACAAACAAAAAAAAAAGCATATGCCACAAGAGAACACATATAAAAGTGTAGGACCTTAAAACTATCAACTTTATCACTAATACAAGCACAATATGTAGTAAAGATGGTGACTTGATGTTATGTATATGGCGTTGAGTATAAGAGAAAGAGAGATGAAATGTGAGAGCTTTATTATAGCAAAACACACACAAGCACACACAAGTACACACCTCAAATAAGCCTTTGAGGTGTTTATATAATTCTAACATGAGA
Organism: Artemisia annua; assembly: GCA_014162995.1. NCBI lineage: Eukaryota > Viridiplantae > Streptophyta > Magnoliopsida > Asterales > Asteraceae > Artemisia > Artemisia annua. Next base: position 8,331 of record LBNU01037920.1, on the reverse strand, counting down.
TGCCCTAAAGGCTTTCTAATGGGCTTGGGCTTGGACTTGGATTACATGGTTTATAAAAGGCTTGCATATTTAACTTCTTACATATTAGCTTACCAAGTCCCATGAGCCCAATACCTTAACTATTTCTTATTCTTACAAATGACACATACTATTTAACTTATGAGAAAGACCATCACTTCTTTATATATTTCTTTGATGCTAACAATCTCCCCCTAAGGGGTGGTTATTCGAATGATGATCCACGTGATTAGGTCTTTGTCTTTGAACTTTGTGTGTCATTGTAGAATAGTCTTTAATCTTTGTTCCTTCATGCTTTGTGATCTTTGATAAATGACTTTTCTTTGTTCTTTGTTGTTGTAGTGGATATATCTGCCTTTCGTCACATCTTTGTCTTTGAAGGTTATGCGCCTTTCCAACATGCTCATACGTCTTTAGTCTTTGTCATACATACATTTGTTGTTCCCGTTCTTTCACTTTGATCTTTGTCACTTTACTTTGTAGATTCTTCTTTTTGTCGTAGAATCTTTCTTTGACTGTTGCTATCGTTTGATCTTTGTGAGAACTTTCCTTTGACTTAGTGATGTATGTATGAGCATGTGGAATCTAGTATGGTGGTTGTACCTGCATAAAACAGTTAGCAATAAAACATCCGGTACTTACAGGTTCGGAATTAGAGATCGTCAACAGCATAGTGTGAAGACTCCTTCTAATCCTTACCAAGGCCGTTCCTAATCGGATACCCCCGAAAGGGCTTACACTGATATACCGAAGTACACCAACGATTAGGTGAGTCACTGGAGATCAGCCCACGACTATAGACCATTTGAAACCACCGCGAACACTAAGCGTAACCCACAAGAGATTACCGAAGTTACCTGCTGTCAGGGCTGTTTGATGTTGACCCTGGTAGGAATTTCCGTTCAATCATTGAGAAATACATAAGATGTAGAATCGCCAATGTAGAGATATTAAGTGTTCCTAAGAGATCTTTTGATGAATCTCGGGGCTCTAGACTCAATAAGTGCACATTTGGTTTCCTATGCGGAGGCATGGAGCAGAGGCCTCCTTTTCAGTATCAACCATCTCTAAGAGAGGTCGATAGATTATGCAAGGTTCTCCGTGAGAATGAAACAAGTACCTTTTGAGAGATACCCGAGTGGCTAGAAGGTTAAGTGCAGTGCGTCACTGGGTCCATGTATCACATCCCGTGATTTTCCCTACGATTAAAACATTATTACAACGTCAATTAACCATTTTACCCATGACAAATTTTTTTTTATATATATATATATATGCTTTGTCAATTTCAACACTCTTCTCATTTACTTTGGAATGACATTTACACATGAACCTTGATAAGTATAAAGTACCAGCTGGTTTTCGGGTACTCCACTATGCAAGGAAGTTCAGCAGAGATGTGTGCCGATGATCAATGATTGGGTGAAGTTTGTAGTGTAGTTAATGCGGCGCACTTCAAAGAAGAACTGTGCCTTTGTGTTGTATTTGCCTGTGGAGTGTGAAGAAGCTGTCGCGCGCAGAGTGCTAGAGGGTAGAGCAAGTATCTATTCGGAAGGGAACGTTTAGGTGTTCTTTGACGCCGTTTTGTGGTCGATTTTCGGACTCAGAACAGTGGCCTCTTTGCTGAACTCGCATCGATTTAATGTTTTATAGATGGTATAAGCGAAAATGGTTTTTGATTATATAGCCTAGGTGTGGTGTTTTCCCATACGCCGTGGATTCCTAACATGGAAATTATAGATGTTAATTTCGTACTGGATCTGAAATGTTTTCTCTGACTCGGCGTAACTTTATCTTTTTAATGCGCTCCGGGTGTTGGGTCAATATGTAGCAATGTGATATTTAAAAATACTGGGTGTGACTCCGCCCGCCTCTTCAGACAACCTCTTCCGGGAAAGTTTCACAAAATCTATATCTACTATAAGACAATCGATATTTAGTCTATACACTAAAATAATAATGTGGGTCGGATGCTGCAGTGCTCAAAATATATTTATTTGCGTGGTAGTTCCTTAAGCACCTACTTTAGTCGAAGGGCCACAGCTGGCTGTTCAAATGGTCAATGCACAAGAGGCCGTAACCAAACTGAGAAAAAGAACAATGTATAGTTTAGAAACACAATGTTGATCAGTTATATATGGAGAAAAATACAGAGCGATCAAAGGTGGAGGGCAGGAAGTTTTTCAGGCGTTGAAAATCTGAAAGCCTTTCTGTTTCTTCTCCAAGTTCTACCTAATGTTACTCTATTTCAGATATATCTAAAAAAGTCTATAGATGTATGTCCAGAGCAGCCAGGAAAGGGGCATACATGTCAGAATACGGTCTACAATTCGACTTATTCCCTTTGGTTGTATAAGAATAGTATAGAATGGTTTGGTATTTCGTCTTGAAGGAAAATAACGGCACAGAGCAGGGGCATATGCTACTAAAGCTTCAACATACCCCCGTTCCCATCTCGGCGTATTTCCTCCCAGTTGGACCGCCATGCACATTTAACTTTACTTGCTTGGATGTCCTCCTGTGCTCTCCCAGCTCTCCCATCAGGGTACCCTATAGTGTTGGGCACCTATCAAGAATGGATAGTCCTCTTACTTGTCTAACGGAGAACTTGCATAATCTATCGACCTCTCTTTTAGAGGATGATGACCGAGTTTGATCTTCCACCTGCATAAAACACAAACAACCGCGGAGGTTCCTCCTTCTCTTCTTCCAGCTCTTCAAGCTTTCCTCGTAATGAGTACGATCCAATACTTCGGTCCACTTTTGCTAACAACGTCGCATTATTACACGAAGCTCCCTAAATCGATTGCATAAATGAAAATCCCATATCACTGTGACACTCACTTCTAGATAATCTCATTCGGTCGTGTTGACCCAGGCTGTCTTCTTTATGCCAACTTGTTCCCTAATACAGATCCGCAATTTTTTCTTACAAGCTCCTTGAAACAGATATAGATTCTGCATTACCCAAGTGATAGGTGTCCACATCCACCTCATAGATCCAATGACATTTGCTCCTCAGGTCAAGCACCTGGGACAGCATGGTATCTCACTAGTTCAGGTTGGTTGGTGCCGGCCTTTGTGGGTTTACGCTTTATAAAGTGTCCGACCAGTCTCCGCCGAGTCTTTTCAATACACCATGGCGCTTGTGAGCCCGTACGGTCTGGTCAGGCTAAAACTGACTCCTCCAGTATGGAACTGACGTACAAGAATGCCAAGATTTGTAANCCAGCTGGTACAAGAGACGTCTTACACATTCCCTTTGCTTTGTAACCATTAGATTGGACATTTAGGAGGTGACATGCAATACCGTTCAATTCTCATGCATATCTCTAGGATTTCTATGATCTTTTATCACTATATAAGCCTCTACTCTCCCCTCTCAATTCATGCGTACAAACACACATACATATTTCACCAAGTCTTTCTCCTTTGTTACTATACGAGAAGAACTAGCCAACAAAAGGAACCTATATTTCCTTTCATGCGTACAAAGACTCATTCACAAACACATTCACAACCAAACTCAACATGTTCTTTTCTTTCTTTTTCTTACTGCCGTGTGAGAAGAAAAGTAGGATGGAAAGCAAGTTTGGGTTGTCACTTCACAAGGTCCTATATCCATTCTGATTGTATACGTGACGGGCATATGGAAACGTTGAAGCAAGAGAAGAGAAGCAAGTCGCGGTTTAGTTTTTGAGCTCTAAGGCATCGCTAGTACGTGACGGGTTCGAAAGCTTGAAAGCCATGGAGTTGTTTTGGCTTCGTCTCTCGCTTGTGCCTCGTCCGCCTTTCTTCTTTGTTCTTCACCACCAAGCTTTGGTGTAGTAAGTCTCCTAAACCCATTTCGATACGTAGAGTAACTAATCACATATATAGTTCTTATTAAGGCTCGCGATGTGTTTTAAACCTCCTAAACTCGTTTTCACAACACCCACTGTGAAGATTAGTTACTTTTCAAACTTGTTAAAACACTTGTTTTCTCGACTATTATGAACTAATCACATCTATATTATGTTACTAAGCTTATGTGGAAATTTTGAACGTTAAACATGCAAGATCAAACATAAAATAAAACAAATAAGCACCTTGTTTCTAAACGGGTTTTGGAACATTTTCATTTATGTTGAACGTGAAAAACGATATAGAAGTGAACCTATGAAACTCATTAAGTATTTGGCTCATTCTTGGAAAATACATATTTCGGTTTAATTAGTGGCTTATGTCTTTCCTTACTCGAGCTTAATCATGTTCATCGAATTCCCAGCATCTCATTCTATTCGATCCATTCATAAATCCAAACACATGCTCGTAATATGAAATGATATGGCAAAAACACAAAACTCATGCAAAGTTCACGATAGCAAGTACTGTAAGTAAAACTTTAACAAATAGAGGAAAGTAGCAAAACCCTTTAAATATATAAATCAGTAAACTAAAACAACAAAAAGCCTTTGGCTCAGTTGGGTGGGGCTCTGGGATTGCTGAGCGAGAGGTCCTTGGTTCGAGTCCTGACCAGGACAGTTTTATTAACATTTTTGTTACTTTTGGAACTTTAGCCTTATGGCAGGTTTAACCCCTCATTTTCAAACACTTATCACATTTTCTTAAAACCTTTATAATTAGAAACTAATAAAATTGTTTACAACTTGAACCCCTTGAGGATTGAACACTTTAGCATTTTTATCCAAAGCTTTTATAAGTTTAGTTAACTTATATATTTTACCACTCTTTCATCTAACTAAATATGTTTAACATAGTGCTTTTAAAACTTATAACTTAAGTTATTTTGATTAACTTAATAATCAATCGGGAACAATTATCTTTACAGAAACTTAATAATAGAAATATGTTACATCTACTCTAATTTATCATTGACT